>JBAIZL010000002.1:218203603-218261103 GCA_036971475.1 Prosapia bicincta
TAAACTAGGTAAATGTGATATTACCTATATATTTCTCACATTTACCCGTTATTTCATGAAATTCAAAGTTGCCTATGGAACATTTGTAAAATTAATGTTTTTTCCTAGTGTATCATTATCACAATTTAAAAATCCAACCGTTTAAAATAACATAAAAACTTCGCCCTTAAGATTAGAAAGAACTAAATGATGACTTGGAATAACACATTAAAATATATCCACTTTTTTATCCAAATAGTTCTCACGTTCCAGGCGTTGTTTTGAGGTTGGCGAGAAGCGGGTTGTTTCTTCCCCTGGGTGGAACATTTAGGCATTTCGAAGCATGATATGTATTTTTCCTTAACAGAGTGGGCCACAGTTAATGGCGTGGTTTGGGTTTTTCGAAGGGACACTGGTTGCTGATATTTCTCCATTTGTGGGGCTGTATTCGTTTTTGCTTTTCCCCAAAATTTAAGGTCAATTTCTCCCTACGGCGATGTGTTGATTCAACGTTCTCCAGACCTTCCATTGCTACGATTGGTGTCGATTTCAGAGCTCCTGTGATTACCCTTCGCTCAATGTTTTGGACGATGTCTAGCTTAGCGGAGGTACAAGCGCTCACTGTTATGGTGGCTTCACAACCATAGTCAAAAATTGGATTTATGTATGTCTGTGATTTTAGGACATCCTACGTAGCTCACCATGTGGTACCTGCCAGACGTTTAAGCAAGCGGCACCTCTTTGGTGGTGGTGTTGACCGAGCTGTCTATATGTGCTTTCCATGGCATTTTTTATAGATGGTTACACTTAGGTATTTTGTCATATCCTTCTTCTCCAGGTCTACTCCTTTATTTTCGAGCTTGATGTCAGTTGGCCTTGTTGAAAGGCTTAGGACTTGGTATATCGTCTTGGCTGTGTTTGCTATTAGGCCATTTTTGTCAGCTGATGTTCCAAGAATTACTCGATCCTGTGGAAGAGCTTTTCCGCTATTCCTGAACAGTTCCTACTTTAAAAATTGTTATATGAAAATTGATATATTGGGTACCTAGGTATTGATATATATAAAATATCAACATTTATAATTTGAAGTTGCTTAATGTCATCATCTTGAATTCACTGATTAAAAAAATTTTAAAAATACTTAACTAAGTGAATACGTAATTGCTACTCCCGTAGAGGGTTAGCTTCGTAAAAGGAGCGATTGTTTTGAAACGCGTCAGCAAGTAAGCAATTACGTATTCACCTAGTTAAGTATTTTTAAAATTTATTTATAATTTGTAAGCTTTAATGTTATTATTTCATGTTTTTTATTCTAAAATTTACATGGTTAACTTACAAATGGTTTTGTTCATATGTTATGTTTTAGGACGATAAATAATTAACAAAAATTAGTGAACAAATTTGAAAGTGGATACATTTGAAAAGCGCTTGGGTTGAAAATTATAAAAAAATTAATTTAGAGAGAAATAATTAAATTTAAAAATGATATCGAAGTAAATTTAATTATGGTCATGTGGTATAAACTCCTAACAAGTTTCCACTTGTAGTGGAAACAAGTGGAGAGTTTTTAAAAATATATGTTTGATGTAAATGTAAATTATTATAATTAATTTTTCAATAAAATGAATGTATTTCATCTTATAAAATTAAATAATTGTTTCGATAACAAGTCTGAAGTGATATATATATATATATATATATATATATATATATAGATATATATATATATATATATATATATATATATATATATATATATATATATATATATGAATAGTTATTGAGGCATTATATTTAAATGAAGTAGTAAAAAGAAATAGTATCACCTTAGTAAAAGTAGTTTACTTGAAAATAAACTTTGTTCAATATGATATAACTTTAGAGGTTAATAGTTGTTTTGTTTTATATATTTTTACAGATTTCATTATTGACATGTTAAATGTACTCAAGGCTATATTTAAAAATTAAAGTTAAATAGCAAAATTAATTAGTGAATAGTTTTTAGTAAATATGAGATATTTAAGGTTTAAACTAATTTTTTAAATATTTAAATCAGGAATAAAACCTTTGTGCTAGACAGTATTTCATATACATAGTATCTATGGTTTCTATTATATTACGACTAAGAGTTAAATTTATTTTGCACAAAATAAATTTTTTAAATATCCATTCAACAAGGTCAATAAGCTATGATGCTTTCATAATTCGATTCTCGAGATATAGTGACTGACAGGGTTAAATATTAGTAAAACTATCAGTTTTTAAAATTCAAATCCAGTGATTGGATGTCTGGCAGTATTTGACAAGGAGCGTTACAGGTTCTTACTCGTGACAGATCTGCTTGTTTCAAATTTTACCTGCGTCGGTTGTTTACAAGTTGGTCATTAAGCTGTGATGCCCGTTAAATAATTCATTTCTAGAGATATAGTGACTCAAAGAATTAAATATCAGTAAGTTAGATATATTAAAGTATAATGATTGGATCTCTCGCAGAATTTGGCAATCGGCGGTACAGTTTCTAGCTTGTGTCAAATCTGCTTGTTTCATATTTCACCTGCGTCAGTTGTTTACATTTAAATGTGGATCAAGAGAAAAACAGCCAGGAGGAGTCTGCATACGCTGGGTAGGTAGACCGTCGCAACACAAACACACACACACACACACACACACACACGTTGTAACGGAAACAATTGGTTCCGTAAAAATTGAATAGAAATTGAAAAATCTTAAATTTTATTGAATAAGTTTATCTAGTTTTGCTAAGTCATGAAACTCAATTGCTAGTTGAATAAGATTAAAACCGATTGTAATGTACACAAATGATGACTTTGCGAGTGCTTTGTGTGCTAGAACGAAAATCAAGTTCCAACAGAATTTTAAATAAGCAATCAAAGACAGGAAATACGCTTAAAATCAAAACTGTGTGGAAAATGAAGTAGTGGGGGTAAGCAGCTAGTGAATTGGTTGCAGGTTTAGAAAAAAGGGGACTCTCGATTAAGCATTCGACCGAGAAGGTCACTGTTTAAATTAAATTGCAGAGAAAGTCATAATGGACTTTTAAATTTCATTGATCTGGCCGCGGAGTGCGCGATTTGGCCGTAAAATGTCTAACAATAACGACTAGCGCAAGCTAGCTATCGATCATGATAAAATCCCGGTTAGATTTCATTTCTTGAAGAAGATGACGTCGCCTTGTGCCGCAGCCTGGAAGGAAAATCCTTCAGACGAGAACAACTGCCAGTCTGAAAGGAAGGATCTGACCACCCAGGAGATAAAAGGGGGATCCAGGAAAGTGCGAGTCGGGCAAGTCATAATTTCTGTACAATTTTAAATAATATAAACCAGATTATTTGGAAAAATTTCTAAAGTCAAAAACGACAAATTAAAGGTTTAAATAACTAAGTCATGGCTTTATTTCTTGAAAAATAAATTAAAATATGAAGCTTATTAAATATATATAAAAGATTTATGTGAAATTTTAAATGATTGATAAATGTTAAAGTAATAACTGTTATAATTTGGAAAGATAAACTTATAAAAGCACAATCATTAAGATGTTTAGAAATTGATATGTTTTAGTAATTAACGTAAAATCATGTATAACTTGTTTGATAATTTATAAAGGATTGTTGTGAATCCAAACTCAGTTTATCAGAAATTTAAGGTAAATTGTATATGTCCAAAAAATTGGTAAACAATTCTTAAGTGTTAACAAGTAGTGTTAATAACAATTTTATTCTCTAGTAATTTCATATATAAATAAATAAATGTCAAGTAACTGCTGGTGCAAAGTCAGCCCATAAATTAAATGAGTGCACCAATTTGATATAGGATTTGTCAACCTCCCTGCAATCAATGAAAATATGTATTTGGGTAGTAAGAGACAATTTAATTTATGTTCTAATATGTATAAACGTCATGAAATTATGTTGTTAAAAGAATATGATCCTTTTATTTAACAATTATTATTTTTCACGCGATTAAATTCAAAAGTAAAACTAGATGTCAAGATATTATTTTGATTTAAAGAATATGTTCATTTGTTTAAATTTCGTTATTTCAATGTTTATTAAATTCAAATATAAAACCAAATATCAAGATATCATTGTAGTTAAAGAATATGATCATTTGATTAAATTTCGTTATTGTAATATTATTAAATTCATATTTCAAGCAAAGGTTAGTGAAAAATTTTATTAAATAATCCTGTGTGCTAAGTAATAAATGTAATATTTCCCAGCTAGAAAATTTATCTAATAAAACCATTGAAAGCTTTAAATGCCATACCAGCAAGCCTAATAGGGTCATTTATTTTAATAAATTACATATAATAAATGATCATAGTGCACCTTATAATAATCGAGGAACCCACCCAAAGAATTAAATTTAACAACCAAATCAGTTTGAGCTAGGCCAACACTAGCTGGTTTTATTTCCAAGTCCAGGGGTTGATACCCACTGGCAGATCTTATCATATATAACACAGGGCCTCAGTAAAGAGGATATGGTAGGATGTTATCTGACACGGACTTCACGAGAGCAGGAACATGGAGCAAACAGGTCTACAAAGCATGGTAAGGTATTAATTTGTGTGATAAATTTCTGTGTTTTTCAGCTACCCAATGTTACACCGTTTGACACATCACTGACCTTACCATGACCTTTTCAATCTTAGTAGACATAATCCACAGGGTGGGTTTTTTAATTACGATTTAAATTCATGTTCTTGTAATTGCGAGTTGGGCAAACGTCGACAGGTTTGTGGCAGGTCGAGTTTTCTAGGGTCGGGAGTGAGTGAGCAGGGTGAAGGTCCGTTGCAGATATGGCGCCCGCACTTGGGACTCGAATAAGGAAGGCACGATTAGGCAAAATCAATAATAAATTTTAAGTTAATTTAACCCAGCTAAAGAATTTTAGTGGGTAATTAATTATAATAAAAATAAATAAAAAATAAATAAAAAATAAATAATAAATAAAAAAAAAAACGAGAATAGGCAGGGAGTAAAGCCATTAAATAAAAAATAATTAAATAAAAATTAAAATGAAAAGAAATAAATAAAATCAAGAAATCTAACTAGGTACGAGAGTACAACACCTTAGGCATTATCTACAACCCGCACCGAACGGCCAAACCAAATATAAAATAAATTTATAAAATTAGAAATCACATATAAAAATAAATATCTAGTCGCATCTATAAATTAAGTTAAACAAACTTTAAATTTAAACAAAATGGCAAAACCCGAAGCGAAATCCGACATGGATAAGCTTTTAGCCTATATGAAAGCTGAAAATGCGGCTAGGGACAAGCGCGAGGAAGAGAGGCGCGTAAAAGATAAGGAAGAAAGGGAACTAGAAAACGCGGCTAGGGAAAAGCGCGAAGAAGAAAGACGGCTAAAAGAAAGGGAATTAGATAAAGCGGTAAGAGAGGCCGAAAGGGAGGAGGACAAGAAACAACGTCAACAAGAGTTCGAGTTAGCCGAAAAAAGGTGGGAGTTAGAGAAATTAGAACGCCAAAAGATCCTAGAAGCGTTTCACAATGAAATGAGCAAATATAGGGCGGATTCGGAAAGTCGAACGAGCAACCTATAAGGGAAAATGACCGAACAGGCCACCGTGATCGAAAAAATAAAAAACGAGGTAGAGATTCAAACAACGCAGTTAAGCGAGAAAGTAAATAAAGTAAGGGAGGACGTAAAGTCTGTAAACCAACAGGTGAAAAAATTAGAAAATAGGCTTACTAGTTCAGGGACGGCAGGGCCAATAACACAAATATGTTTGCCTACAGTGTCAAACAAATTGAACGAGGCATCCTATAGGAAAATAGAGTTTTGGGGTACATCGCGGGAAGACCCGATCGAGTTTCTCTGTGAAATGGAGTCGTTATTTTCTGAAATCGATAATACGATGGAGGAAATTACAAAGCTCAAGATCATAGAACGATATATACAGGGTTCAGCCGACAGTTGGTGTAGAGCTATAAAGAAGGGGTCTGAGACATACCAGGATTTCCGCAAGGAATTCACTCAGCACTTCTGGAGCTTCCACCAACAGGAAAGGATTCGGAGGAAATAAGGTCAGGGCAAATATAGTAATAACGGACCTTCCAACATGGCGGAATATTTCGTCATGATGGTAAACAAGGCGAAGAACTTAGATCCAGTAATTCCCGAAAAGCAATTAATCTTCATGATCATGAAGCATTTCGGGACCAACGTTCAATTAGCTAGTGTGGGCAACCCCACGCAGAACATTAAACAAGCTATTGCGTTTCTAATCCAACTCGACAACGTGACGGAGAACGACCGCGCTAACGGAAATGCAATCCGGGCACCACCGCGCTTCGTCACTTCTAACCACCAAAGACCCGACCATAACCCAAGATCCTATGGTGAACACCAAAAAACAACCCCACCGAAGTATCCTAAGAAACCCAATCCGCCACGTTCTATCCCCGGACCTAGTGACACACAGCAAAAAAACTAGAAACGAGGATCTCTAGCAACAAGGAGCATTGTCCGTTAGCGCGTCTAGGGATCCGAGGAAAGAGATCGCCGGAACGCAATAGCCCGAAAAGCAAAAATCGTCAAGTTTACCATCGTGACGAGATAGTGAGCCTTAACGGTTTAGCCTTATTTATGCGGGACGAATTGTTAGAGGAACCCGATAGTTGCATAAATAAAATTGAGCAAGTAGAGCAATGCCCATTGATTAGCTGCAAGATTAATGGTATGGAGATATTCGCAGAAGTGGACACTGGTGCACAAATGTCCGTGATTAATGCGAACAAATACCTGGCCTTGAAACAGCAAGGAAACATGTTTTACGAACTACCAGTAGCTAACATGGGGGTTCTAACAGCAATCGGCTCGACATGCAAACGGGTTAAGTTACAAACTTTCTTACCTCTAACTCTTCAGGGTCACACAAAGGAATTTGTATTCCTAATAGTGGAAAACTTACGAGTTGACCTCATATTGGGGATGAATACTTTGTGTGAGCTTAAGACCCGCATAAATCTGGAGAAATCGTTTATCTCCTATGAGCTGGACGGGGAAATGCTCTGGCAGGATTTCGAAAAAACGGGAAAAGACGGAAAAATATGTTTACCCGATAAAAATAATAAACAAAGGCTAGAAGCCAACAGGGAAATAGAAAATATAAATCAAATAAACAATGTAAGTGAAAAGAATGTAGGCGTAAGAATGAAAAGTGATAAAATGAATGTAAAACAAAGTATACAAGACAACCCAATTAGCCAAGGCAAAATACCATCTTACCAGCCGGAAGTGGGGGGGTTGATTGCCAACGGCAAAAATATGGGGCCGTTAGCCGTTGTATATCGAGAACAAAGGGATCTCGATATACAACGTACTCTGTCACAGACAGGAGAAAAAAACCAAAATTTAAAATGTAACCAAAACAAAAATGTAAAAAATCCTAAACTAGAACCAAAAATAAAAATTAATGCAAATATATCAGTAGGCGGTAATCCCCGAAATAGCAGGGAGCGAGAGAAGTTAGAAAATAAAAGAATTAATGTAGGATGTAATAAAATGAGCAACCCAAATCCATTACAAAATGGTGAAACTAAAATAAATCAGGGTATAAACCCAACAAATATAAATAAAGGGAAATTAAGGAAAGAGATTAAAGGAGGAAACGGGATCAAAGAATCCACAAATAAAGGCCATGAGCCACAAATAAAAAAATTAAGTAACTTGCAGGATAGACTTGAAGTCACTACAAAGAAAAAAGCTAATTATAATAAATTAGCCAACTGCTCATTTTATACACAGTCTAATAAAATAAATTCGTCAACTAACGAATAGCTAAAATCAAAGCCCACTGATCGCGGCAAAATTGGGAAAACCTTAAATAAAGAAAAGAAAATAAATTACAAGGGACGGGCCGAATGGAAGAGGTTCCGTAAAATACGGGACCAAATTAATACCGATAAGCAATGTGTAAAAATAAGTAAAATTGAACTACAACATGTCCAAGATAAAAATAGTATATTAAGTGAAAATCAACAGGCAAAATTAAATAATTTATTAAAAATTTAAAGGGACAAAAATAAACGTAATGTAATAATCTGGATGGATTAGGTAACTTCTAATAACTTTAGAAATGGAATTTGAATAGGCTGCGATAGGTTAAGTAGTTGCGTATTGAACAACAAATAAGATAAGCAATCAGCTGCTTGGACGGACATGGGGCGACGGCCTAGAGTAAATCAAGCTAAATAAAACTTGTAGGATATTGCGTAGCATTGCACAGATAAAGTCGAAAACAGCAAAATCAAATGCGGTAGCTGACCTGCTCAAAAGAGAGGGGATGCCCAAAGTCCAACTAGCGGACGTTGCCAGTTAGGTAAATTAGTGAGGTAGATTACAATAGTACATTGAACCTTGGGTGATACGATAACGCTGGCTGTCAGAATCAGCTGTAGTTGTCAACAGCGCGAAAGTCGCGTAATTCAAACATATAAATTGTCCAGATAACAGATTAAGTATAAACTGTAGGTGAAATTGAAATAAATCCATGGTAGTTCTATGTAACTTATACAAATAAAGTATGTAAATGTTAAAATATGAGTACAAGGTATAAAAAGAATTTATGGATCAAGAAATAAAGCATTGTTTATGGGTATTAAGTTCAAATAAATTGTATGATATGGAAATAATGGCTTGCATCGTGAGTGCAAGGAGACAAAGTTTCAATGTGTTGAAAGTGTAAGATACTAATAATATATGTGTTATGAGAGTTTCAGGGAGAAGGACGCCTGAGGACATGAAGCCAATATATAATAGTGTTAAATAGTAGTAAGTAGTATTAAGCTCAATTAGGGAAAATGATCCCAAATTTCATTTAATAGCAGGGAGGTTGTAACGGAAAAAATTGGCTCCGTAACAATTGAATAGAAATTGAAAAATCTTAAATTTTATTGAATAAGTTTATCTAGTTTTGCTAAGCCATGAAACTCAATTGCTAGTTGAATAAGATTAAAACCGATTGTAATGTACACAAATGATGACTTTGCGAGTGCTTTGTGTGCTAAAACCAAAATCAAGTTCCAACAGAATTTTAAATAAGCAATCAAAGACAGGAAATACGCTTAAAATCAAAACTGTGCCTAAAAATGAAGTAGTGGGGGTAAGCAGCTAGTGAATTGGTTGCAGGTTTAGAAAAAAGGGGACTCTCGTTTGAGCATTCGACCGAGAAGGTCACTGTTTAAATTAAATTGCAGAGAAAGTCATAATGGACTTTTAAATTTCATTGATCTGGCCGCGGAGTGCGCGATTTGGCCGTAAAATGTCTAACAATAACGACTAGCGCAAGCTAGCTATCGATCATGATAAAATCCCGGTTAGATTTCATTTCTTGAAGAAGATGACGTCGCCTTGTGCCGCAGCCTGGAAGGAAAATCCTTCAGACGAGAACAACTGCCAGTCTGAAAGGAAGGATCTGACCACCCAGGAGATAAAAGGGGGATCCAGGAAAGTGCGAGTCGGGCAAGCCATAATTTCTGTACAATTTTAAATAATATAAACCAGATTATTTGGAAAAATTTCTAAAGTCAAAAACGACAAATTAAAGGTTTAAATAACTAAGTCATGGCTTTATTTCTTGAAAAATAAATTAAAATATGAAGCTTATTAAATATATATAAAAGATTTATGTGAAATTTTAAATGATTGATAAATGTTAAAGTAATAACTGTTATAATTTGGAAAGATAAACTTATAAAAGCACAATCATTAAGATGTTTAGAAATTGATATGTTTTAGTAATTAACGTAAAATCATGTATAACTTGTTTGATAATTTATAAAGGATTGTTGTGAATCCAAACTCAGTTTATCAGAAATTTAAGGTAAATTGTATATGTCCAAAAAATTGGTAAACAATTCTTAAGTGTTAACAAGTAGTGTTAATAACAATTTTATTCTCTAGTAATTTCATATATAAATAAATAAATGTCAAGTAACTGCTGGTGCAAAGTCAGCCCATAAATTAAATGAGTGCACCAATTTGATATAGGATCTGTCAACCTCCCTGCAATCAATGAAAATATGTATTTGGGTAGTAAGAGACAATTTAATTTATGTTCTAATATGTATAAACGTCATGAAATTATGTTGTTAAAAGAATATGATCCTTTTATTTAACAATTATTATTTTTCACGCAATTAAATTCAAAAGTAAAACTAGATGTCAAGATATTATTTTGATTTAAAGAATATGTTCATTTGTTTAAATTTCGTTATTTCAATGTTTATTAAATTCAAATATAAAACCAAATATCAAGATATTATTGTAGTTAAAGAATATGATCATTTGATTAAATTTCGTTATTGTAATATTATTAAATTCATATTTCAAACAAAGGTTAGTGAAAAATTTTATTAAATAATCCTGTGTGCTAAGTAATAAATGTAATATTTCCCAGCTAGAAAATTTATCTAATAAAACCATTGAAAGCTTTAAATGCCATACCAGCAAGCCTAATAGGGTCATTTATTTTAATAAATTACATATAATAAATGATCATAGTGCACCTTATAATAATCGAGGAACCCACCCAAAGAATTAAATTTAACAACCAAATCAGTTTGAGCTAGGCCAACACTAGCTGGTTTTATTTCCAAGTCCAGGGGTTGATACCCACTGGCAGATCGTATCATATATAACACAGGGCCTCAGTAAAGAGGATATGGTAGGATGTTATCTGACACGGACTTCACGAGAGCAGGAACATGGAGCAAACAGGTCTACAAAGCATGGTAAGGTATTAATTTGTGTGATAAATTTCTGTGTTTTTCAGCTACCCAATGTTACACCGTTTGACACATCACTGACCTTACCATGACCTTTTCAATCTTAGTAGACAGAATCCACAGGGTGGGTTTTTTAATTACGATTTAAATTCATGATCTTGTAATTGCGAGTTGGGCAAACGTCGACAGGTTTGTGGCAGGTCGAGTTTGCTAGGGTCGGGAGTGAGTGAGCAGGGTGAAGGTCCGTTGCAACACACACACACACACACACACACAGACACACACACACACACACACACACACACACACAAACAAACAAACAAACACACACACACACACACACACACACACTCACACACACACAAAGGGTTCCAACCCAGAGACAGGTTGGAAAATTATTACCTTTTAAATTTTAAAACCAAATTTGAATTTACCCTAGTTAATATTTCCTGTCATAGCTCTTAATATTATATATTACAGAAATCACTAAAAAATTGAGGTTTATAACAGTGAATGTAGCTAACTTTTCCCATGAAAGATTTGCATAAGTGATTTTATGCCGAAAATGAGAGCGACCTTAATTGAACAGTTGGAAGCAGCCCCTTTGTTCCGCATAGGTTATCGTGTTATCAATGGGTAGTTCCACTTTAGAAGTAATATTATTCTGCGCGTAGGGTTTCCTTGTTCAGAAAATATTATTCATTTTTAATAAAAAATATAACACGGCCTTATTATATCTTAAAACTTATTGCATGATTTGTAAATTACTGCTAAAGGTAATTATATATATATATATATATATATATATATATATATATATAAATATCGTAATATGTATTCTTGTGTATTAATAAAGAACATAAGTTAAAGTAAATTCAAATATAATTCTGGTATATGTATTTTTACTTATGTTCTTTATATATATATATATATATATATATATATATATATATATATATATATATATATATATATATATATATATATATAATTATATATAGTCTATATATAAATGTCTATATATATAGGAAAATAAAAGACGTCAATAAAGGTTTTAGTTATCGCTATTATATCAGTAGATACCATAGGACTCTTAGTAATTCCTCTATAGATCAAACATAACAATGAATACAAGTGAAAGTCCTTGATCACGCATCTGTTCGGTAAGAAAGTACCTATAGCTGTGTTTGAGTAAGATTGCCGGGAAATTACCTATTCAAAATATTTCTGCTTGAAATATTATATACTTATAATGTAAATAAAAATTGTGAAAAGAAAGCATATGAAACAATATTACGGAGCGTGTATGTGTTTAAAGGCATGCTTCTATAAAGGAGAAAACAGAGACAGTAAAAGGTTATGTATTTAATTAATATTGTTAGAAAACTCAGTGACATAAACAGGATACAAAATTATTGCTAAAAATATTGTTTTATTATAGTTTTATTAATATCTATTTATCGTCTTTGAAACCTAATTTACTAAAGTATTTATGTCAAACGATACATTATCACTAAATGTAATGTTTTATAAAACCTTTTTTTTACAAAATTGTTTATTGTATTTCTTGTTGGTGATCTCGTATTTTATTTTCCCGTTATATCGCTAAACATGTAAGTGCTGATACATCATGCATCTGCTCGATAAGATCTTGGAATGGGGTGGCGCGTAAAAAGGTAGATGCCCGTATGATCGCAATAGTCTAAGTAATTCTTTTTATATATTATCTATTTATTGGTCAGGTTTATCCCGTCACCCTCACTAGTTCCGCTTACGGTATAATAATATTGTTTGTTTTGCATTTAATTTGCTAATAGTTTTGGATTTCAAAATGCACTTTTGATTGAAATTTAATTAATTCATTTATGTGTGTATTATTTTCTAAAACTAGGGTTTGTTAAATTCTAATTTAACTAAAACGTTTTTCATTATTTCAGTTTGGCTTCATCGATCTCTCTGTTTCCCTCTTTTCCGCTTCTATGAAGTGTTCAAGACGTTTATGCCAGTTTTCGTATTTATATAACCTGATGTGTATATATATATATATATATATATATATATATATATATATATATGTGTGTGTGTGTGTGTGTGTGTGTGTGTGTGTGTGTGTGTCCTCTACATATATTTTATATTTTCTGTTTGTTCGACCTAATGTCACTTTCATAACATTCATTCTCATACATCTAACTCACGACACATATGATACTCTGGTTTAATTATTAATAAATTAATTTTAGATAATTTATTTCAAGTGGTTTGGTCTTTCAATATATATATATAATACGTTTTCTTGTTTAATAATTTAAAACGACATAGGTTATTCAAATACAAGTATATTTATTAATTTATATTCAAAGCTTTTCGTTGGTAAACAGTACCAACATCATCAGGAATGAAAATTATATATATATATATATATATATATATATATATATATATATATATATATATATTTATTTTTTTTTAAGATCAAATAATATACACAAATACAGGAATATTTAATTTATTGAACAATAAACTCAAAGCTTTTCGTTGGTTTACATTACCAACATCTTCAGGAGTTACAATAGTAAGAATGATAAAAGAACTGTCTAACAAACATGAATCTACTAGATAAAGCAATAGACAGTTGCCAAATCTATTACAATATTGCCAAACCTATTCCACTGCTGCCACAACATTATATAAATTCAACAAAGTATGGTATTTAGAACGTATTTGAATTTGTTCATCTATTAATTTGTTATTAATATTATGCTTGTAAATTTCAAATGCTTCACATACGTTCATTTTTAACCCTTTATTTACTTCTTTTATAATTTTCATATTATTTATATTAGGAAACATATGATTATTATTAATACAATGGGTTGCGAAATTAGACTTATATATATTTGGTTTTAAAAAAGCATTAAAATGTTCTTTATACCTTTCTTTTAATTTTTTCTTTGTTTGTCCTATATAAACTTTATTACAAAATTCACATTCTAATTTATATACTCCATTTTTCTCATGTATAGGCCTACTATTTATATTATTATTATGGTTAATTATATTTATTATTCTATTATTGGTTCTATATGCAATTTTTATGTTTTTATTAGTAAATAATTTGGAAATTTTTTTTATTTCAAAACCAGTGTAAGTAAAAGTACTCCATATAGTATTATTATTATTACTACTATTGTAATGAATATTATTTTTTATTTGTTTTTGTAATATGTTATAATTCAATTTATCTACCGTTTTCTTTTTGTAACCATTTTCTACGGCTATCTGGTATAATATGTTTTTCCCTCATTTTATTTTCACTGCTCATAGGAATTTTATTCATTCTGTAAAGAAGATTATATAAAGCAGCTATTTTCTGATTATATGGATGATTGGAATAATTAGGTATTATTTGATAGGTTAATGTAGGTTTAGGGTAAATCATATATTCTAAACTCGTTTCACTTCTAATAATTGTGATATCTAGGAAATTTATTTTACCGTTATTTTCCATTTCATATGTAAAATCTATACAATTTTTAATTTTATTTATTTCATCTAATATATTTATTAAATTAATATTATTATTATTTGATACATATAACCCATCATCCACATATCTAAACCAATGTCCATTTTTATCATACTTTTTTATAATTTCATTTATATTACTATCTATTTCTTGTAAAAATATTTCAGATATTATACTGGATAAAGGGGAACCCATAGCTAAACCATCTTCCTGTCTATAAATTTTATTATTATATGAAAAATAGTTTTGATTTAATATTAATTTCAATGTATTAACAATTTCTAAAATTAATTTTTTATCTTTTTCATATTGAGAAATTTTAGATTTTATTATTTCAATAGTTTCTTTGATAGGAATGTTAGAATACATATTTTTAATATCAAAGGATATCAATTTCGTATTTTTATCTATATTAATATGATTTAAATGTTCAATAAGATTAATTGAATTATTAATAGTATAATTATTATTATGTTTTACTTTATCCTTAAGAATATTGGCTATAATTTTTGATATTTTGTAAGATGGAGCATTTATAAAATTTATTAAAGGTCTAATTGGCTTATCTATTTTGTGGAGTTTAATAAGTCCATTCATTATCGGAATTTTAGGATTATCATTTATATAATTATACAAATTATTTTTATTAAATAGTTTATAAGATATGTTTATTATATTTTTTATTTCATTTTGAAATTTTCTAGTAGGATCTTTATCTAAAATACAAAATATATTTTCATTTATATATTTTTCTGTTTTGGCAATATGTTCATTTTGATCAATTATAACAATAGCATTACTTTTATCTGCTTTTACCGCAATTAAATTATTATATTGTAATTTTTGTTTAATATTAATAATTTCTGAATATTTTTTCTTGTATGAAACATTAACCTCACTGTTCTTAATAATTTTCTTTAATTCATAACTTGCTGCAATCCTAGTATCTTCTTGTATATTATCATCTAATTTACTAATAGCTAATTCAGTATCCATTATGACATTATTAATGTCTTTCATAATATTTCTCTTTAAGTTAAATTTATTATTTTCTAAAATTTTTAGTTCACTACTATTAAATGTAATTTGTGATAGATTAACTACATTAGGATGAAAACTATGATATTTAACTATAATTTCTTCTTTTCTTTTATATTCAAATTTCAAAATCTCAAGTTTTTTATTTATATTGTTTATTTTTATAGTTCTAATCTGATTTACATGTGTTATTATTTTATTATATTTTTCTTCCCATTTCAAATTATGCATAAAATAAGCTAACTTTAAATGTAATTTATATAATTCATTAGTTAAAATATTTTTCTTTTAATATAAATTCTTTATTTAATTTTTCACCCATAATTTTTCTGCCTGTTTGCAAGTATTTTGTGCAGTAACACTTTTATTCCTAATTATAATTTTGGCATATTTTGGAATTATATCATTTATAATGCATTGCTTATTAAAATAAATATTGCAATTAACATTCATTAATTGGATTTTACATTTTTCAAACCTATTTAAATCTTTTGTTGAAGCAGCATTACAAATATTAGCAGAAAACATATTATAAATCAGTATCAGACTAATTAATAAACACAAAGTATAAAACAAAATACAATATAAAAGCAAAGAAAATAAAAAAATATATATATATAACCTAAACACACCACTTATACACAAACAAACCTTGTAAGGCAAATATGTAGAATATCAAATGTGTTTTCCTGTTAGAATATTTTTAAGATCAAATAATATACACAAATACAGGAATAATTAATTTATTGAACAATAAACTCAAAGCTTTTCGTTGGTTTACATTACCAACATCTTCAGGAGTTACAATAGTAAGAATGATAAAAGAACTGTCTAACAAACATGAATCTACTAGATAAAGCAATAGACAGTTGCCAAATCTATTACAATATTGCCAAACCTATTCCACTGCTGCCACAACATTATATACATTCAACAAAGTATGGTATTTAGAACGTATTTGAATTTGTTCATCTATTAATTTGTTATTAATATTATGCTTGTAAATTTCAAATGCTTCACATACGTTCATTTTTAACCCTTTATTTACTTCTTTTATAATTTTTATATTATTTATATTAGGAAACATATGATTATTATTAATACAATGGGTTGCGAAATTAGACTTATGTATATTTGGTTTTAAAAAAGCATTAAAATGTTCTTTATACCTTTCTTTTAATTTTTTCTTTGTTTGTACTATATAAACTTTATTACAAAATTCACATTCTAATTTATATACTCCATTTTTCTCATGTATAGGCCTACTATTTATATTATTATTATGGTTAGTTATATTTATTATTCTATTATTGGTTCTATATGCAATTTTTATGTTTTTATTAGTAAATAATTTGGAAATATTTTTTATTTCAAAACCAGTGTAAGTAAAAGTACTCCATATAGTATTATTAATATTACTACTATTGTAATGAATATTATTTTTTATTTGTTTTTGTAATATATTATAATTCAATTTATCTACCGTTTTCTTTTTGTAACCATTTTCTACGGCTATCTGGTATAATATGTTTCTTCCCTCATTTTATTTTCATTGCTCATAGGAATTTTATTCATTCTGTAAAGAAGATTATATAAAGCAGCTATTTTCTGATTATATGGATGATTGGAATAATTAGGTATTATTTGATTGGTTAATGTAGGTTTAGGGTAAATCATATATTCTAAACTCGTTTCATTTCTAATAATTGTGATATCTAGGAAATTTATTTTACCGTTATTTTCCATTTCATATGTAAAATCGATACAATTATTAATTTTATTTATTTCATCTAATATATTTATTAAATTATTATTATTATTATTTGATACATATAACCCATCATCCACATATCTAAACCAATGTCCATTTTTATCATACTACTATTGTAATGAATATTATTTTTTATTTGTTTTTGTAATATATTATAATTCAATTTATCTACCGTTTTCTTTTTGTAACCATTTTCTACGGCTATCTGGTATATTATGTTTTTTTCCCTCATTGTATTTTCATTTCTCATAGGAATTTTATTCATTCTGTAAAGAAGATTATATAAAGCAGCTATTTTATATATATATATATATATATATATATATATATATATATATATATATATTGATGTCCTTCCTGCTACCTATATTTCAGCAATATAAAAACAGAAAATACTCATTAAAATTATCACTTGTCTGTATTAAAAACGTAATAATAACTTAACAACCAACATATAATTAATTAATGTAATATATCTCTAGACAAAATGTTCAAAAAATTAAATTATAAATTTAGGTAATATTTCTGGTTCCCTGAATATACTCTGTTCGCTTTAAGAAATAATTTTTAATTCTCAATATTTAGTTAAATATTATTCAAGTATATTTGAATAAGGTTGGTCAATTCTCAGCGTTCTCGTGCACTGCCTCCTGCTCGTCGTGGCCCCTTTGGTTTCATATATTGACGGCTAAACTTCATTCTTTTCGTCATTTGAATGTCACTGCTTAGGACGTTTCAACACTCTGGGCTTCTAGATTCCACCATCACCTGCAACCCTGACTCCCAGGTCTTGACTTACTACTCCAATATACCTCTACCACCATTATCTTCGTCTGTCAGTATAGGCTTCTATTGTTCCTTCTTCCAGGTCTGGACTACAGACTGTCGCCCAGAACTCAACTGCTTCTCTCCTCGAGTCCCTGATTATCATGTTTTTCAGAGATTTCTTTTTAACTGTTTTGTCAAGGAATGATGTTACATTTTATTTTAACCAATCTTGGATAAAAGTTATCCTGATTTCCTAGTAAATCAAAATTCTGTTATACTTTTCCGCGCAAATGAATTTGGATTCTCTGACTTTCTCCAAAAACCTCTCCTTTATAACTGCTCGTGGATATCTTGAAATCACACTCTTTCTGTAGCGTTGACCCCGTAAAAATAACCTCTCTATTGGTTCTCCTTGTTTGGAGTTCATACTCTAATTTTTTGAAGTATTTATATGCTCCTTTGGAAAAATAAATTAACAGAAATTACCTACTAACCTCAAAAAGTCATCCTTTGTCTATATATTTACAAATCAAAATTTACACACTGTTTAGTGGTTACTATATATGCATACTTATTTTAGCGAAAGATTTCTTAATAATTCACACACAAACACACACATATCTATTTTATGTATGTATTTATATGTATATAAAATATATTCATACAAATATAATTTAACCTTATTTGTAGTACTGTAATACATTCAATAAAATAATTTTTTGTGACTAATTTCCTGGATAAAATGCTTTGATTGCTACCCAAAGATTGCTAGCAAGATTTTAATCTTGCTCATAAATCGGAATGTTACTTTATTGGCTGGATTTACAGGGAATCGATGCGGCCGGGGTTTGACATTCCGCTTGATACCTGCGTCGCGTCGGACACTTTCTCCTCGTCATTTTCTCTGGCGCGCTGTAAACGGTTTGTACGTTTCCCCCCCCTGTAAAACAATAAAAAAGAGGACAAGAGACAAAAGGCTTTTCTAAAGAATAACTTGTTTTCGTCAGATATATTCAACACACTTTACAATGGCAATTAAGGGGGTTAGAAAGTTTAACCGAAAATTATATTTCTGCTTATTAGGGAATAAATTATAACTAAACTCTTATATATATATATATATATATATATATATATATATATATATATATATATATATATATATATATACTAATTAATAGCTCGTGGTACATACACCCGCTTATACAGACATGTTCTTGCTGCACTACGAGTTGAGAAACTGACATTTAGTTTTCCAGGTGGATTATTTTTACGTTTTTGAATTGTCAAAATATAAACACAATCAACTTACCTTAAGTTAATAAGTTTTGAAATATGAGCAAGTTTTGATGATCACAAATCTTCACTGAGTATGTATGTTTTATAGGGAATGACATACCTAACAATGTAAGGCTCTGTCATAAGTTTTTCATGCTCTGATGTAAGTACATCTGATGTAAGACGTATGGCGTGATTTGTGGTAGTTAAGTTGCGCTGTAGCATAGGTATATCATACACATATCATGCTAAGTCAGAAATAATTCATGCTATGGCATAAGTATATCAATAATTTTCATAATTATTTAATGCTGTCGTAAGTTTAGTAAGTTGAAATAAATATATTGGATTAAAGCATTAATGTTTCATACTATGTCATAAGTAAATCATGAACATGTCATGTTGTGTCAGACGAGTTTCATACAGTGCATAATTATATCGTGTCATATCAGAAGTATTTAACGATAAGACATGTGTATGTAATGGTGCCATGCTTGTGTCGCATTATGTCATAAGTGTAGCATGATTTGTAATGAGTATGTTGTTCTTAATCTGAAATAAGTATTGATATGGCAAACATATGTTAGAAAGATGAATATATTAGCAATTACTTATTTTTCATCAGTAAGATTATAAGATTATATTAGATTTATAAGATTAGGATTGATTATGCCTAAGATTAAAAGCATCTTTTGTAATTAACTACTTTTTAGTTTGACTTTAACCAACCCTAACTTATCCATAGCAACAGTAGTTAGGTTGAGTCATAGTGTAAGAGAATTTTATAATAGTGTAAATACATCTGTTACTTAGCAATATGAAGACCAGTAGCCAGTGACTTTATTAATAATTTAGATTACTCAAATTTGTGAAATTTTAAGCAAAGCTCTCTATTATTTAAAATTGAAATCATCTATGTATAAATAGTTAAATAACTTTAACTCACAATCAATAATAATTTAAATTCTCATATGAGTTTCAAGGCAATATTATCGACATATGTGAGTAGTGTATGGCTACACAAATACTTAACTACACTAACTTATTATAGTCTACCAGCGTTTCACGGTGCACGTTGCTGCCCCCGAAATCATACTTTTTGCAGTAAAAAAGCAAATCAAGCATATAAATAATTATATTTTTGTACTGCTATACTAGAGGATAGACAATGTTTTTTTTTCATTTCATTAACCATATAAACATACAAATTTTGGTGTGTACCGACACGTGAGCATGCAACATATAATTGCCCGTGGTAAAAGCTCAAATCTCCCAAATTTAATCCAGCCATGGTCAATGACTGTCTTTCTACCTTGTTATGGTAATTGAGAATGCAAGTCCCAAAGGAAATTGTAGTCGTTTGAAATCAATAGGTAGATCTAGTGAAGTCATCGGTATTCATGGATAACACCATCTTTCCTTTGAACGTTCCACCTATGATATCTACACCGATCAACTTGGGTGTCAATTTGTTTTTAGTTAGTCTGGTTCTATTGCACAGCCTAAGTTGATTCAAGATATCTTCGGCGATCCTACTTTTATACGAATAAGTGTGATAACAATAATGGTACATACAGTTTAGAAATTTTAAACAGTTCACCATAATTAATAATGTATTTTTATTTTTCCATAATGGTTATATTTTTAAAATTATTTAAGTAACGCTAGTATAGGTATACATTTTAACATAAGACTAATGGAAGGCAGTACACTGAACCATTGTAAGCCTCGGGGGGGGGGGATCCTTGTAAATGGATCTATACCAAACGTAACACGAACCGCCCTGGGAATATGTTTAATAATCCCTCCACATTCCATTAACTTATGGGCAGCGGTTTAGGCGTTCATAAACATATATATATATATATATATATATATATATATATATATATATATATATATATATATATATACATCGGTTTTTAAACCATTTTAAGCCTCAGGGGAGGAGTCATGTGGATAGATCCACAAAACAAATTCACACAAATCATCTTGGGAATATGTTAAACACTCCTTTTAAATTATACTAACTTCTGTTTAGCGGGTTAGACATTCATAAGATACATACATACATATATACATCGGTTTTTGAATACTCCTAATCTCTGGAGCAGAGTCCTCTTATTGGATCTAAGCCAAACTTTACAGAATTCAATCTATCAATACGTTGAACAAACCCTGCGAATTTCATCAACTTCTGCTCAGCAGTTTAGACCTCTATAACATACATACACACATACAGACATACACAATTCATATACATACATATGTATATATATATATATATATATATATATATATATGCATGCTATAACATATTATTTATGAGTTGGAGCACGTTACTTCAGTTATTGCCTCTCTCAAGCTGAGCTTCAATTTCCGGACACTAAGTGTCAATTTGTAAGGAATGAATACTGTTCTCAGGGCGCAGTTTGATTTTGTGGAGTATATCTTTGTGTTATATTATAATTGTAATTATTGTAGTAATTTCAAATAATAATTTTAATAAAAACATTTAAAAAAAATTCTTTCAACTAATTTGACACCATCGCTCTTTAAAGTGAAAAAGCCAAACAAATAATTTGCATGGCCATTTTACAAAAAGGTTATGCGAGTGTTTAAATTTACGACTTATTTGAAACCACTTGCGATTCACAACATGATAGTAGGAAAAGATGTTGCAGTTCAGAACGTATATAAATGAGGATAAACTATGTCTGTTTTGTTGTCTGCGATGACCTATTCTTGTGTTTGCTAAACCTAACTATTTAGGTTAAAAGTGACTTTATACTCGTTTCAACTCATATTAAACATTTAACTTGGTTATCTCTGCTTTTAACTACCCCTTGGAGGATTAACTATAGAGGGCAGAGATGTAGCGAACACAGGTTTCCTAAGTGGGTCACCTGCTCAAAAGTTAGAAACTCTGAATGACATTAAAGTTATTAATATCATCCATAAATAAAAACTACAACATAACCAAGTGGACCTAAACGTTTACTCGTATAATCTAAAATTTTCTTTTGTCTGCTTAGGTAATATTCAAACAGCGCGACGACTGATTGGACTAGTGGGTAGAGTAGAGCACTAGACTATAACGCAAACTTCACATTTCTATCCCAGGTAGCTCCAAATTCGTTACGTGTGCTTTGTCATCGTACAGCTAAATCTTTGAGTGTTAAAACCTAGATTAAACTCTTTGTACCTAGGTTAAAACCTAAAGGCATAATGGACACTTGAAGAATAGTTTTGGTAAGACTATATACTTGAAAATCGTGAGTTAGCTATACCGTGACTCTTTGCTAAGCCATTTTGAAGGTATTTAAGTCATTATTATTATTAGTTCAAAGTTTGTATCTCTTCAGGCAACATATGGAAGCCTAAGAGAGATGAATGCCTAATTTTACCCTAGGTAATCATACGTTAATTGGTTTTGGAGTAAATATAGGAGAAAATTAAAAGTTTCAGGTTACTGTAAGGAGATAAAAAAGGACATAGTTATATTATTCTATAACTAAGTTTGAATGTTATTTTTTAACACAATTTATTCTACATTCGATTCCCTCTTTATTTGATCGATTTTAATCTTTTGTCATATACTACTTTCTTTATAAAGAAAAAATCCACATCAGTGACATAAAATACCGCATCGTGTTTTATACGGCCTTATTGCAGTGTGCTATGGCGGGTAGCAATTAGCCTTTGATTCTCGATAGTTTACCCTAACCTACATAAATTGTATTGATATAAGTGGATATCTAGTTGTAGTAGATCAAATGTGTTGTAAGTCTCCATGTTCTGAAAATCAGTGTTCTTACAACAAAGATTGGTAATCGTGACTGAACATGAATATTTACATTACAGATAGATGCATTCAAAATAAAGCGTTGTGTAGGCCATTACTTTAATAATCGTAAACCAGTAATCCAGTTGTTAGACATTAGAATGGCTGTTTTATTAGAAATTAAATAGAACTCAAGTAACATAAAACTCAAGTTTTAACCGTTAGTTTTTAAAAATATAGTTAAACAATTCTAAAAACACTCGGTTTTGCTAAAGGGAGAATATTATTTTTAAGATGCTATTCGAATAGACTAATTTACAAATAAAAATGTAGAAACATTTCCATAAAATAGGTTTTCATCTTTTAATAATAAAATTAATACATGCGCCTAATAATTTAAATCTGGCGTCTTATACTTAATTAACGCTAGTCTATTCGTTTCTCGAGTGACATTTAAGTATATATAAACTTAATGTCATTAGGATTTTCTAATGCAAACGAAATTAATAAACTGTTTTTCTTTTAAAGTCTGGCTAGTATAAAACCTTTTGAGTTTATTTAAAAAAAACTATTCGTTTCGAAACGCCCTGAAACTTTAAATTAAATTAAGATTTGTTGAGATGGGTTTTGTTTTAATTACTTTTTCTAGTAACGTTTGTGCTTTTATACAGCAAACTAAAAACAATATTAGTGGGTTTAATTGAATTTAATCGAATTGGTACTAAGGAACCGTCTGGAAGAGTCTATTTGGTTTCTTTTCTATTTGATAACAAATGCTTCGAGTGAACTTTAATCTGCTCAAATAATAGATGTGTATTATAACGAATGTGTAGAACAATTAATAGAATAATCGTTATCATTGTAGGCCTTTGTAATCCCTTCGCTATCCCCTCAAGTACGGCGTGATAAACACATGAAGAAATATTACGTTATAAATAATGTTTAACGTTAATCTATGCATACTTTATAAAACGACGTATATATATATATATATATATATATATATATATATATATATATATTTAAAAACAACATAGGTTATTCAAATACAAGAATATGTATTAATTTATATCCAAAGCATTTCGTTGGTAAACAGTACCAACATCATCAGGAATGAAAATTACAACATCATTGTAATTTCATTCCTGATGATGTTGGTACTGTTTATCAACGAAAAGCTTTGGTTATAAATAAATAAATATTCCTGTATTTGAATAACCTATGTTGTTTTAAATTATTAAACAAGAAAACCTATTTTATATTTGTATATATATAAATATACTGTAGAGTCTGGATAATTCCAGTTATATGGGACGGAGACACCCTAGGAATAACCAAAACTTGGATTATAAGGAAATACGTCCCTGTTCATTAGATAAAAGAGGTGTTTTAATGAGCCCTAATAAATTACTATAATTAAGAATGTATAAATCAGATAATAGAACTTTATATGGAGATTTATAGAAAGCCCCACTACGTTTCTTTAAATACCGTATTAATATAAATATATTTTGGAAGCCCGACTCATTCCATTGCATACAGTACTGATGTGCACATTTCTTTGAAGCCTGAAGCATTTCCTTTCTTTTTCATATTGATATGAACATTTCTTGTAAGCCCGACTCTTTTCCTTTGCATAATATATTTATTCGAATATTTCTTGAGAGCCCGACTCATTTTTTGCTTGCCGTATTGGTAAAAATATTTCTTAACAACCTACTCGTCTCTTTTGCATACCGTATTGATATAAACATATCTTCTAATCCCTACTCATTTCCTTTGCATACCTTACGGCTATTAATATTACTTGGCAGCCCGATTCATAATTTTCTTTCAAATAGATAAATTAGACGCAAATAGAAATATACTCGAATTTAACGGAGCCTGGAACTATCGGGATTTGAAATTTCTATGGTATATATATATATATATATATATATATATATATATATATATATATATAAATATATATATATATATATATATATATATATATATAATAAATTAAAATAATTTCAAAAACAAGAATACTTTTAATGAATATATTTATTCAAAGCTTTTCGGGGATAAGATAGTACCAGCATCTTCAGGAAAATAATTATCTAATCTTTAGATAATTATTTTCCTAAAGATGCTGGTATTATTTTATCGGCGAAAAGCTTTGAATAAATATATTCATTATAGGTATTCTTATTTTTGAAATATTTTTAATTTGTTAACTATATTACACGAAAACATCTCACCATATTTAATATATATATATATATATATATATATATATATATATATATATATATATATATATATGTATGTATATATATTACATAAAGGAATAACAAACCTTTAAAACCTAAACAGAGGTTTTTCGAATTTATTAAAAAGGTTTACTAACACTTTTAGAAGCCAAGCTTATTTTGAAATAGTCTGAATGGAATTGATCAATAAAAGATTTTACTTCTCAAAATAGAATTATTTCTACAACATTAAAAATTCATAGAAATTTTATTAATTTGTTTGTACTGTACTAAGCATTTTTATAAAAAAATTATTGAGTGAAATAAAACACCCATTTCAGAATAATGATTTAAAATTGATTATCGATTGACAACTTGGTAGAGTTTGAATTTATTTTACCTCGTTGAGTACCATTGTAATATTTAATAGGAAATGCTCGTTGAATATTGACCATAACATAAAATAATTATTGTGACAAACACTTCCTGAGCTTCAAACTAGCTTTACATTTTGACGAAGTTTTAGAAGCAAATCCATCACCAAAGTATAATATACAATACTGGCCTTATCGCCGTGTATTGTGGTGCGGCAGCAACCTTACACTCCACCTTAACCTGACTCAGCAGCGGACCACGCCCCCTACGTCCCCTAATGGAGATGGATTACACTCGGATCGAGTAAGTACCCCGCCAGACGTGCCGTGATTTATTTCGCAAGCAGTGATTCAATGAACGAATCTAAGCTAAAACCTCTCAAAGGCTTACAATCTTTGCTCTTTCCGAGTCCCAACAACGTGTCTCAATTTATATAAAGGACTTTCAGTGAGCGAACCTTATACATCTAAAGTTCAATTTATGTTTCACGTTTATCCTTTATTCAAGCCTTTAAAATAATGACAGCCTCCTGTTCCTTTATAGCTTAGAAGTTTATAGCTTGGAAAACATTTAGAGGCTATATTACTTTCACCTAAGTCACTTTAAATAACAAATAATAAACTGGAATCAGTTCTAAGTTTACACTGTACATGATGAGTAATTACTAGTAACTCGTATATACGCTGTTCATAATCCACAAGTAATTTATTCGTTGAAAAAAACATAACAATATACATAACTATTTGAAAAAAAGAAGTAGTTGTAAAGAATTTTCCTGATAGAGGTTGTACGGCCCCTGATACGAATACATTATAAGCCACTGATAAGGTAGGTTGTCATTTCTAGATCAATAGAAATTGGTGGTATCAGCTGTTTACTATTTTTTTTTTTTTAATACGGTTAATACCCTTTATCATTTTATTCTTTACTTTACCGGAAGGAAAAACGTTAGTCTGCTTGAGTATAGGAGAAAAAGAAGATGAAAATAAGGAATTTTTCATCTGCATTTTGAGTAAATGGAGTAAAGTTACAATTTTTGATAATATATTAAGGCACTAATTAGTAACAAAAATGTCATACAGAAATTGTATTTAAAATGTACTGTTATTTGAGTTTGTACCTCTGACTCAATTATGTACTTTGACGTAATTTAAATAAAGCTTTTCTGTACTAAAATAAAAATTTATTTATTTTAGACGCAAATTATACAACATAGTAATAATTTAAAACGAGAGACTGATAAAGTTATTAGGGGCCTGGGTGAAGCTTATGCTCGTAGCTCTGGTAAGGCAAGATCATAACAAGGAATTTAGAACAGTTACTGAATGTTTCAAACAAATAATATGAGGGACAAACGGGAAGACCTTTCTATTATTTTCTAGAGTTGCCCAATATGAAGATATAGAATATTTATTTATTTCAGAATATAAGTCAATGGAAAATTTAAAGTCAATGGAAAATTTAAAGTCAATGAAACTGAAGCCAACCGATTTTAGATTAAATGTGCAGTTATACAAAGTTCACTATGAAGGCAGAAATAAAACCTGTAAAAAATATCCTCGTGAGTTAGATCCTCGAGTATAAGGATTGTTCAATCAAAAATCTTAGACAATGATAATTTTAGAAAGAGGAGTAGTCATGAGAACAGGACCCACAAACTAAAACCAAATGTGATAAAACTCATGAAAGTCCGTTTTGTTCAATACCTCATGAAGAAAACCATGACTGTACTCACAAAACGTCTTTAAAATATTTTTCCAATCCAGATTTAACCATTAAAAAAATTTACTAGCTTTTCAAAGAATTTTACACGTTATACACAAATGAAAAACTAAAAATGGGGTTGACATTATCAATATACTCATCTTCATTTCTGTTATTAATATATTTATATGTTTGAGTACAGTTTTCATGCCATTACTAACGTTTAAATATTCTCCTCTGTTGACACGTTTCGGAGCGACTCCACTTTCAAAACTTAAATCGTACTAACGAGTTACTCGAAAATGCAGTTACTCCGAAGCAGGTAAACAGAGGTGAATATTGAAACATTTGGAATGGCAGAAAACTGTACTCAAACATATACAAATGTAGAGTACAATATGGCATTCCCGTAGGAGTTGAATATACAACCGTAAGGTTGAATATACAAGTAAAGCTTAAACATACCCAACTTATCTAGTCGTAGAATTTGATTATGCTCAAAAGTATCCAGTTCCTCGCCTAAATGTAAATATTCAATTTAATAAAAGGTTTTTGTCGCTTTACGCTTTTTTATCCGTATTTTTTAATGACGACGTGTCGTTTTTCTAGTGATTTACGGAAACACAAAGTGCAAAAAACTTCAACAGTTCTGACACATTTCTGTATGATTGCCTAATAAAGAACGTAGAGTAGTATACTAAAGTAAAGAATAGAGCTATGCTATCTGACTCAGCAGGAAAAAAGAGCTGAAATATCACTACGACCGAGCTGTTAAATTGGTTCAGTAATGAGTACGATGTAGAGATGGTTTAACTATTTACTGTATGCACCCATGATAATCCCTCAATGAGTTAGGAATTTTGGTTTATTAAGAAAATCCGTAAACAACAAGGAGGTTATGGGAACAGCCGTCCCTTGAATAGAAGTTGTGAGACCAAGAAAATTCCACAGTAACTTTCAGCTCACAATGGACAGGGAACTTATATTTGATTGGGATAAATTTAACTTGAACCATTTTTCACGAATGGTTTCATGAATCGTCCAAAATTAGAATGTAAAGACAAATGTACACAGATAGTACGTTTTGCAGATGTGTTGAGGAAAGGTTAGGCACGTGACGGAAATAGATGTTTCCTAGCACTCAATAGGGGGGGGGGGAAATATCTGTTGCTGGTGTTGATCAGATATTTAGTTAGTAAGGTTTCCAAGTGTTAGCATCAATTTATTCCACTTAACTTTTCTTAGGCCTATATTAAAAATAGGAGGGTTAGACACGGACACTTCGAACTTTCCCTTTTTCCACCTGGATGCGTTAGCGCCAACACTTCTAAACCTTTACTAACTACATTCCTGGTGAAGCCCAGAAACAGTGTGCTAGAAGAAAAAAACATTTTTACCCCATCACTTCACTTTCTTTGAACTTAACTATTTGTGTACTAATTGGTCGTAATGTATTAATTGTAACTATAGACGTGAGAATATTATTTTCATTTAACAATTATTAGTAGCTCATTGGACTAAACGTTATCACTTCAACGTTTTTAAACCTATAAATCTGGAAATGAGATGTTCCCCACCCGCTAAAACATTTTTACTTCTGGTTCATTATCATGGCTTAGTTTTATAACCGTTTCGCCTTTACACATTACAGACAAGTCAAAGGTCTTTGATGCAATCACATTGTTCTTTGCCATTACACCTGTTTTGGTAATTACTCCAAAACTATTTCCAGTAAATCTGTCGCAATGCTCACTCATTCTTGCGTAAATAATAATTGTTTTCTAAGTTTCTTTGTAAATTTTATTTACCCTTCTGTTTTAATTGAAAAAAAATACCATCTGGTTATGGACATATGATTGTTGGAATTTCACTTCACCATGCACACGTTTCAATTCGAAATAAGCAACACTTTTGGTAAACTACCGATAGACGAGTAGCTAAATATAAGCACTGAAACCATCGGCTAGAAGTTACGCCTAATGACAAAACACATGTTCATAAAATTTGTAAAATTTTAATAATTCTTGGAAATTTACTGTACTCTGTGAGTCAGAGTGGGCTCTAGAACTTTGGAAAAACTTAAAATTGTAGAATGACTCATTTAGTACTGTAAAACGAAATCCAAAGAGGGCTAAAATTTGAAATCATATAGTAATTAATAATTAAGTGTGTTTCTGGATATATATATAGCCAGACAGCGAGAGAGAGTTAATAGGTGAGTTCGTTTCTATATATATATATATATATATATATATATATATATATATATATATATATATATATATATATATATATATATATATATAGAAAGAGAAAGAGAGAGGAAGAGAAAGAAAGAGCATCTAGGAAGTATGTAAATACATAATAGAAGACAGTTCTCATAGCCGCATTTTTCAAAATAAAAGTGCACTTATATTAATAAACAAATCTTCCAATAGTAAAATTTATGTGCATTCAAATGATAAATTCAGGCTACATTTAAATAATATATTCTACCATCTTAGATTCTTAGACTTTCATAATATTACGAATTCGAAGATGTTAATTTAATAAATGTAAAATGGAAATAAGTACACAAAACCAATGACATTGATTTTTCTCTATCTGTCGATAAAATAAAGTAAATGGTTGCAAAAAATGTATACTTTAGGAGTGTTTAAAATTGTTGACATAAACACAACAATGTAAACGAAAAAATTCATTTAATCATTGCGAAAACATAAGGATGGAATTAAAACTAATATACGCTCTTAACCTTTTTGTGCCTTTAGCGACTTTGTGTGCATTATTATTATTTTTTTTCTTTTTAAAGGTTATAGGCGAAGGATTCTTCGAAGTGGGTCGTTAGTCCTGTTATAAAGGAATGGAGAAAATATGTTACAAATATAAGGAGTAATGCGGTTGGAGTAATGCAACGCACATGAATGTAGGTTTTTATTAAGGAAAATAGTGACGAGATGCACCTTTGTGGTAAGCTTGAACATTTTACTGAAAGCATTCAGTGATATTTGCTTTTATTCTATTTGCACTGACTTTTATTTCCTCCAGGTGGTTTAGATATCAAGGTATTCAGAATATCAAAACACACCTACTTTATTACTGTTTTGTCGAGCAGATATTTCACTATATATAGAGGATGAAGTTCTCTCTACGTCCAATGTAAAATTCATTTTATCAATATAAACATTCTCTCGAAAATCTGTCATGAGTAACTTACACTGGAAGATCAATCTCCCTATGTTGATTCGTGCACGTTTTAAATCTGTATTCCATGTCCATAACTCCAGCTTTAGTGGAAGGTATTTTACATTCCTTTTATATATTATAGCGCAAATACCTCTCTTTTTAATCTCCTTATAGAGTGTATATATATATATATATATATATATATATATATATATATATATATAAGCACCCGGGACACGACTGAAATGGTTCTTTCTTTATTCCCTAACTTATCCTGTACTAAAATTGTGATTCATATTCGGTGATACTAAGTGAAAGAATGTTACGCTTTCTGTTTTGTCGTGCAGTCATGGCATCAATGAATAATATTTCTAAAGTTCTGTTTACCAATCGTCCCTCAAGCACGTCTTGTGTACGGTTTCTAGAAAAGAGATCATTTTATTTCATAAAGGGTGCGTAAGTGTATCCACAATGCAATAAGTTCATAATTTACTACGTTTTGTGAATGAAAGTATGTTGACAGTTTGCTGCTATAGTTTTCATTATGAGATCTCTCTGAGTCCGGATTTTATATATGAGTATATTACGTCATCATATCGAAGAAGGCTGGTAATCGAGGATGGCGTGAGGTGTGATGTGACACATTTACAATTAAATAGAAATTTAATGAACACATTCACTATAGATACAACAGCAAAATACAACATTTTGTTCAAAGTAATTATAAGTAATTAATAAAGTTATACATCTTTAGTACGTACTCTTAGATTACCAAGTCTTCATCATTAGGGGTATAGATACAAAAAATAACGAACAAACTTGAGTAACTAAGTCCTGAGGTATATATACGGCCGAATCCCTACACACCAGACAACTACAAACAAATTAGAGGTGCGTCATCTGTCGGACATCTTAGCAACTAATAAACAGAAAGTCAGAGCAAGAATGTGAGTGAAGTTTTAACTACCTAATAACGCTTGTAATTATATTATTTGAAGTATTCCACATGAAATAACGCTTCTTCATATAATAGTACATTTGAGAAGGTAATAGGCAGTAAATAGTTGCGTCATTAATGGAAAGCTCCAGACCTATAACAATTTGGAGCCAGCCGGATATAAAATAGAGTATAGACATTTTTATTATTCATCCCACAAAATTAGGATGGTTTTGTCTTATCCTTCATAAATTTACCCTTTTTGTACATTAATTTATATCGTTAAAGTCAAAGACAAATATCGTTCAAGGATGCTAATATGTTTGTTTATAGAAAATAATTACGTCTGAAAAACAATGCTACGAGAACACAGTAACCTTTAGGCGTGTCTTCAGCAAACAAAAACAAGTCAAATATATGTTAACCGACTGTATGTGTTCTACCCGTATGCCAATTTTTATACAGGTAAATTTTTCTTTAGTTATAATCTCGTTTAAAATATTTTTTTTCTAAACATACATAGATAAAGTTTAAGACATACCACCTTTTTACCGTATTTTAAGAATAATCACAATATAAAATTTCATAAGCCGAATATCGAGAAAAATTTGTAGGAGCATGGAACTTCATACAGAGCTGGATTAGGCGTATGGATGTCAAATTAAAAGTATTGACATGATGGAGCGGGGGGAAATAAAGGTCTTTCTTAATTTAAAACGATTATACACAAAAATCTCTATATGAAATACATTTCAATGAAACACAGCTGAGTTTGATTTTCAAATATTTCAGCTGAGAAACAGCTGTACAAATAATATATTTAAAACAGCTAAGTTCAAATATTTTAGCAGTATTAACGATTAATTCGATATATATACCTGGAATCAAGTTTAGTTACCGGAGTACGTCTTATCGTGCTAGATATGTTTGACAAGTGTATAATATTAGAAATAATCACTGGTTCTGGATAAGGAACCATCATATTTTTACCAATAATTAAATTGATATCAACTGATCATAACATGTCATTTCAAACGAAAAGGAACCGATTTCCTGTGAGGCTTACATTTTCAATAACTGTAAGTAAGCCTTCAATCGACCATACCTGTTTTTACGCATGGTCAACTTTTTGTTGCACTAAGTTGAGGGAAATCTAAAGATGGATTGAAGATACATATAGATAATACGATCGGTCAAAAACATCAAATGGAAAATACACTCAACAAAATATAGTTTATGAGGAAATTTTCTTATGAAAAATTTGAATTATGTTTAATTAAATAGTATGACTTAATAAAATTACTATACAAAAGTTTAAAATTTGTTTCAGTATGAATAGGGGTCCAAAACAAGTCCCTAGTCTAATATAATTCTTTGGGTAAATATGATTAAACTATTAATATTGTGTAAATATGATATATACTTTCGGCGGGACCAACCATTATTGTTACTATGATTTTCATTGGTTGAATAAACATGCCCATTAAATTCTGTTAAATTTATTGATTGAATAAAGTAAATTTGCTCTAAATATTTCTATGTATATCCATCATGCACGGCGTTTATATATCATATGCAGTTTATTAAACGTTATTTCTTGTACAATTATTATATAAATCTAATTTAATATTTTAAAATTAAAATCAGTTCTTTATTTTCTATTTAAAAATCTAAAATAACGGCACTACTGAGCACATTGTATAGTCAATCATTAAATTTTTCCATACTTTGAGAATGGAAATACATACCTAACCTCCCATAATTAATAATCTATGTCACTGAAAACAACCACCACGAAGTTTAAACAAAAGGTTTAACAGAAAAGGCGTCATTTTATCATAACAAATCAAGAATGATCATGTGTAGAACTACGATCTTAACCAGTGATACCATGAAAAAAATGTAACTTTCTTTGTGAACGTTCGATGTAACTGTAAATTTAGTTTACAAAACATTACACATGTACGAGATTATAGATGTATAGGTTTACTGCTCAGATATGGCAATTGAATTGACATATATCTAAACAAACACACACACATATATATAAGTTACGTGAACAATTTATGTGAACCTTTCATAATAAAATGCGTGCTAGGAAGTTTCCTGCTTACGCAGCTTTTGTACTATATAGGTGGTGAGAACAGAGCCCCGGCAGTGTGCAAGTCGCCTCTGTATCGCACAGACGTTTTCCGCTCCAGCTGTATGTACATCAGTTGTATTTGAATTTATGTTTTTATTAAGCTAAATTATTGTAACCATTTCAAAGTTAAATGTTTCTTAATTAACAAAGGTTTGTAAAAATAAAATCATTTTTAAAAACCTTTCGAGCTTAATATAACACGTAACTGGCGCAATCGGTAGGGCATCTCGGGAGAATTAATGAACATAATTATTATCGATTTCAATCGTTAACCGAGATACTGCAAAAACTCGATTCATTACAGAGCGCATATCTGTAACGACATCAAGAAAACTTTAGTAGAGTGAATATCTACAACAACTTAATAGAGCGCATATCTATTAAGAGCACGAGCGAATATCGTGTAAGTGAAAAGCGAAAATTGTTCAAATGAGCAAAGTATTTTGGATCCACTTATAAGTAGATCGTAAGAAATAGAGTTAAGAAAGCGTAGAGTAAATACTTTTTAATTTTATATCATTTATTTTAATTTTATTATTTTAAAGAAAATAATATTTTAAAATGGCAACGCCAACATTAAAGAAGGAATATCTTGATATGATTCCTGAGTATAGTGGAGAGCCCACAGATTTATTTAAATATGCGATAAGTTAGTAAATCAGTTTTATGTAAACGAAAATCCAGAGGATTTTCAAAATGAATATCTATTTTCTTCTATACTAGCTAAGTTAAAAGGCCAAGCATTAGAAATGGTAGTAAACTCAAATTCATATAATTGGTATGAGATTAAAAAAGTATTAATAACCAGCTATTCAGACAAAAGAAATTGCTTTACTTTAAATTTAGAAATGGCTGAGTTAAAACAAGAAATTAACGAATCACCTTTTAAATTTTATGAGAGAATTCAAAACCTATTAAATTTACAGATCTAATTTTTTATTAATAAAGAGCCTCAAAGACAATTGGCCAAAGATGTTTTGATAGAATATGTACAGAAATTAGGGTTAAGAGTTCTCCTTAGAGGTTTACATGAACCCGTAGGATCGCTAATGCGCACCAAAAATTCAGATTCTCTTAGCGAAGCACTTAACATGCTTACTAATGACTTTCAATTTAAAAATAACAAATTATTTCAAAATATTAAACAGAACGTTCCACCTAGGGCCCCACAATACCCGCCTATTCGCAAACCCATTCCTAACAAACAAACCTTTCAAAATTATAGGCCCAACTACCAAAATAATCCTAACCAATTTACTAAACCTAACTCATACGTACAGCAAAATCAACAACCGAGACAATCTAACAATTACACACCACTAAAAGTTCATCAAAAAATTGAACCAGAACCAATGAGCATTTCCACACGTCAAACAGGGAACACAATTAGACAAAATAGACTTTATCAGAAGACAGGGAAACCAATAGAAGAAGAAAATTACGATCAAACTATGAATCGATTGACTGAACAGATGTCTAACTCTTATCTGACCGATCAAACGGATTATGAACCGCAAGAAGACCCTGACAGCTACATAGACTTTGATGATTCAACGCAAGAGGAAAACGCATGTGGATTCACTCAAGAAGACAATCATACCCAAAATCATTTTTTAGGACTAACCACAATAAAAAGACATTTTCCATAATGCATATCGAAGACGACACAAACGAACTACCGTACATCCACGATCCCAAAACCAACCTAAAGATGCTGATTGACACTGGAAGCACGAGATCATTTATTAAAAAATCAATAGCTTTCCAATTTTTCAAAAACACCCTAAAGCAAGAACCACTTGTAGTGAGTACAGATCATGGAGTATCAAAAGAAAAATACAGTTGTACACTCCCACTTCTGGGAAAAGAAACAACCAAATTCTATTTATTTGATTTCCATAAAGATTTCGACTTACTCCTTGGATTAGATAACATAAAGAATTAAAAATTAATTTAAATTTTGTGAATGATAAATTAATATTTCGCAATAAGCAAATCCCGATTGAATATTTTAACACAGAAGAACAAAATAATAATAATAATAATAATAATACTAAAGGCGAATGCCAGGAACAAAACGCTAAAAAGGGAACAAGTTATGTTATACAAGCCCGCCCTAGCCAAACGATTAAATTTAGAATACAAAATATTCAAGATGGAGAAGGACTCTTACCATACAAACACTTAAATGGATTAGAAATTCCGCAGTGTATAGTCTCAGTACACAAGGGAGAAGCCTATTGCCCTATAATAAACAACACAGAGGTAAATGTAGGATTAACAGTAAATGAACCATTACAATTAAAATCTTTAGAAGAATACAACATCCTTGAACCTGATACAATACAAACGAACGATAATTTCAATTTATTAGATTATAAAGAAAAAAATCGAGAAGGAAAAATTTAGATTTATCAAAATTTAGAATGGAACTTATGAACTTAGAAGAAAAATCCGCTATAACAAGTTTAATAGAAGATTATGCAGATTTATTCCATATTGAGGGAAACAATTTAACTTTTACCAACCAAATAAAACATGTTATTAGGACTACTGATGAAATAACCGTATACTCTAGAAGTTATAGATATCCAGAGATTTACAAGAACGAAATTAATAAACAAACTGAGGACATGCTTAAACAAGGAATTATTAGACCTTCAAATTCTCCATGGAACTCTTCTGTACGGATTGTACCCAAAAAACAAGGCGCTTCTGGCAAAAGAAAATTTCGATTAGTAATAGATTTTAGAGGATTAAACAAAAAAACAATTGACGATAAATTTCCCTTGCCGAACATTACAGACATATTAGACAAATTAGGACGGTCTCAATATTTTACGACTTTAGATTTAGACTCAGGATTTCACCAAGTAGAAATGGATACAAATAGCATAGAAAAAACAGTGTTTTCAACAGAAACGGGACACTACGAATTTTTAAGAATGCCCTTTGGACTAAAGAATTGCCCCCTACATTTCAAAGAATTATGAATAATATTCTGAGAGACATCCAAAACGAAACATGTTTAGTTTATTTAGACGACATTATAATTTATTCTACTAGCCTCCGAGAACATATACAAAGACTTAAAGAAGTTTTCGACAGATTACGCAAAGCCAACTTTAAAGTACAGCTGGATAAAACAGAATTTATATATATATATATATATATATATATATATATATATATATATATATACATACATATATATATATATATATATATATATATATATATATATATATATATATATATATATATATATATATATATATAATACGTTTTCTTCTTTAATAATTTAAAACAACATAGGTTATTCAAATACAAGAATATTTATTAATTTATAATGACATTATTGTAATTTTCATTCCTAATGATGTTGGTACTGTTTACCAACGAAAAGCTTTGGATATAAATTAATAAATATTCTTGTATTTGAATAGCCTACGTTGTTTTAAATATATATATATATATATATATATATATATATATATATATATATATATTTATTTATAAAGAGAGAGAGAGGGGAATGAGAGGGTCCAGAATGTGTTCTACGTGTTCGTTTGTGCAAAGTCAACTTATTGTGGGTAGGTTTATCGAGATTATACGCTATGTTTACGTTTTGGTTAAGATTTCTTCAGAAAAACCTAAAGTTTTGTTTTTGGCAATTTGTTGTGTTTTCAGATTCATCGTCCCTGCATTCCATTTTTCCATAACTGCCGGATTTACAAGTAAATTGTTTCTATGTTTATTGCTAAACGGGAATTGTATTGAACCCACTTTTTGTCAGACTTTTAAATGTATTACGTGGATAAAAGTTATCGTCATTTTGTATAAAAAAATAGTTACAAGATCTGTTTTCATAGCATCATTTACAGGAGTAGTCATTGAATGAGAATGAGATATCCAGCCCTCGGTGTTATCTAGGAGGCATTACTGAAACAGAAAACGCAATACCAGCTCATAGCAAAACGCTCTAAGCGGGCATAAATCACCAATGTGGTGCCATAATGGAACCATCTAGCCATGTTTCACACAGGGAATGCTTTATGCTCCTTTATCGCTACAGACATTACTTGGCCAATATTTCAGCTGCACTGACACGGCGGACGTAGGTCACAATGTAGACTACCTAAACTGCTTCATTTAAATTGAGTAAATATTCACTATTCTAAACTTGAATAGTGAAAGTGAAGGGGCGTTGTTCATCCTAAAAAGAGGATGGAAAAAACACCAGGAAAAGCATGCAATTATAAATTAATTTTATCCAAGAATATTAAATTATATTAATTTAGATTTATTAGACAGATATTCCGTCTTTTAACTTCAGCAAGTTAGAGACAGAATACTTATTAGGATTTTATATTTGCTAAGAATATACAAATGTGTGATTTTAATCCTGTTATTTTTGCATACCAGTGTTTTAATTCTAGGGTGTTCATTTTTTTATACTTAGACTACCTAATGTAAATGTATAAAAGCTTTTCATATATATATATGTTCAAGTTATTTTAACAATTATTTGTCTGATCCTTTGGAACAAGTAGCTTTTATACTGCAAGTAATGGAATCCAACCCGATCCTCTGATAGTAGCCTATTTGCCTGGGGAGGTGATTTAGATTTCCTACCATAATTATCTATAGATAATAGGATTCGATTTAATTTAGATTGCTCCTTCCACTTCACTCAAGTTATGGTTTCCAATAGGACGACGCGAAACAATGATTCAAATTATTTTTATGTATATAAATATAACATTATTTGATTATATAAAACACTCACCCTTAAGTGTACTTAAACAAGTATCCCTCTTGGTATATTCCAGTCTACTTGCGAAAGCTACTAACTTTTAATAATTAATAGTCATTAAGTAATTAAGAGTTCTCGAAAGTCGACTCACATATATACCAAGTGAGATTATTGTTTAAGTACATTAGTGTGTAAGTGATAAGTGAATACAAGAAATCAGATATCCAAAGTCAATTATATATGTATATATATATATATATATATATAATACTAAAAAATAACAATACTAACATGAATTACAAAAATACAGGAAGCAAAATAAATAAAACAAACCAACTGCAAAAAATGCAGACCTAATAACAAAGACACACAATTATAACACGACCCACACGTAATAACAGGATATTTAAGATCCATTGCCCAGACCATAACAAGTTATACATTGGGAAACAAAAAAGAAATTAAAAGACAGATACGAAGAGTACCTCAAGGCACACATCGAACCCAACATCAAAAACAACTATACATTCCTCACATTAGGAAACTTACATACAATAATAAAATGTATAAGAAGGTATATTAATGACAATTTTTAAGCAGCTACAAAGATGCCTCATTACATAAGGTAAAATTATGGTACTTAGTGGTTGAAAAATGTATTTACAAGTAATAATAATAACTTTATAAATCCAGTGCATCGGAAAAATAATGGATAACATGAAATATATATATATATATATATATATATATATATATATATATATATATATATATATATATATTATTAAATAACTTCAAAAAGTTCATAATCAAGATATATTTTATTCAACATTTACAATTATGCTGAAGCTTTTCGCCGGTGTATAGTTCCAGCATTCTAAAGACTACTAACATGGTTTGTAAAATTATTTAAACATTACTCTAATTGATTGCACTATGTACATAAACCACTGATATCTTATTTCTTTAATCTATTTGCTTTACATTAAATGAACTATCTGTTTGATAAAATCTTAAATTCTATCTAAAACATGAAAAATTGTGTTATGTTTAGATTTAATTTAGGACTGTTCTTTAATAAGTATGTTGTTTAATTTATGCTTGTAGATATATAGGTTTTCCAGAACATTCATTTTCAAACCTTTATTAATATGTTTGATTAAATTCATATTTTGTATGTCTGGAAAACTATGGTTATTTGCAATACAATGAGTGGCCATATTCGATTTATATATATCTGGTTTTATATACGCATTGAGATGTTCTTTGTAGCGATCCTTTATTTTCTTTTTTGTTTGACCTACATAATTTGTATTGCAATCTTGGCAATTTATGCTATATATCCCACATAAATCTAATTTACTAGTGTGATTACTTTGATTTAAAATACGATTATTGATGGTATTGTTTGTATAAAACGCAAATTTAATATTAGTATTTTTAAACAACTTTTCAAGTGATTTAATTTCATATCCCGTGTTAATAAATTCCATTTTGTATCATTTTTACTTATAATTTGTCTGTTATAATTTAGTAATTTATTCTGAACGTTACTATTCAATTTATCTATAGTCTTCCTTTTATAACCGTTTACTGAAGCTAATTGATATATTATGTTTAATTCATTTGGTCTATTTTGTTTATTTAATGGTATTTTATACATTCTATACAATAGGTTGTAAAAGCATGCCATCTTTTGATTATATGGATGATTGGAATGGTTTGGTATAATATTATCAGTAATCATGGGTTTTCTATATATTGCGTAATCTAATTTGTCATTCTGGTTATATATTGTAATATCAAGGTAATTAAGTTTGTTGTTACATTCAATTTCGTGGGAAAATTTTATATTGTGATGCAAATTGTTTATTTCTTCAATTATTAAATGTAAATTTATGCCATTATTTGTAGAAATATAAATTCCGTCATCTACATATCTGTACCATATTCCATTTTTGTCATATTTATTTATGATTTCAATTATGTCATTGTCTAAACTTTGTAAAAATATTTCGGAGATTATAGATGATAATGGAGAACCCATTACCAAACCATCCATTTGTTTATATATTTTTTTATTATATGTAAAATAATTTTGTTCTAATATTATGTTTACGGTATTTATTATTTCATGAATTTCTTCTTTGTCTTTTAAATTTAAATTTAATTTATCATGTATTATTTTATATGTGTCCTTCAATGGTATGTTAGTGTACATATTTTTAATATCTAAAGAAATTAATTTAGTTTTATTATCAATTTTTATATCTTTAACTTTATCAATTAAATCATATGTATTTTTAATAGCATACCTATTGTTTAATTTTATCTTGTCTTTTAATATGCATGATATAATTTTAGATATTTTATAAGATGGTACTTGTTTGAAGTTAATTAAAGGTCGTATTGGTTTGTCATTTTTATGTAATTTTATGAGTCCATTTAATATTGGTATTTTAGGAAGATCATTTATCATTTCATTAATATTTTTTTTCCTAAACATTTTATATGAATTTTTTATCATATATTTTATTTCGTTTTGATATTGAACCGTAGGATCTTTTTTTAGCATCATAAAATTATTATCTTTAATATAATTTTCATTTTTATTTATATATTCTTGATTATTAATAATTACTATCGCATTACTTTTATCCGCTTTTACTATGGCTAACTCATTTTCAATTATTTTTTGTTTTATATTATTGATATGTAAAGATTGTATTTTATTACCATCATTTTTTTATTTATTATTATTATGTTTTTTTATTATTTTAGTTATCTCATAGGTTGCATCAAATCTTATATTTTCCTGTTCTTCTTCATTTAATTTATTAATCGCCATTTCAGTATCTACAATTATGTTATCTAAATCTCTAATAATATTTCTTTTTATATTTACTTTGTTCATGTTTTCTAATGTTTTTACTTCATTATTATTAAATTGTACATTTGTTAAATTAATTATATTAGGTGCAAATTTATGAAATATTTTTATATGAGTCCTATTTGTTTCTTTATTTTTCTATAAAATATTAATTTTTTTATTAATATTTTCTATTTTTATCTTCCTAAGTTTTATAATTGTTTCATGTATTTTGTGATATTTCCTATTCCAATTCAAAATATGTAAAGATTTTTTTTAATTCTAAATGTAACTTATATATATCAGTTGTTAAATTATTTTGCTTTTTATATAGTTCTTTAATTTCATTTTTTATCCAAATTTTTTCTGCCATAATATTAGTTTTTTGTGCTGCTGTACTTTTATTTTTAATGTAAATTTTAGCATAATTAGGTATTATATTATATTGTATACATTTTGTGTTAAAGAAAATATTACAGTTATTGTTCATTAATTGTATTTTCTTTTTTTGATATAAGTTTAGTATTTTAGTTGAATTAAAATTATTTTCTTTCATAGAAATCATAGTGCAATCAATTCAGCACAGTACTAACATTAATATAAAATACCTATAAATTTCTTATTCTAAATTATTACAATAGAGTCAATATTTTAAAATTTTTGTAATTATTATTAATTTTTTTTTTTTTTTTGTTATATATACTTATTTCATAAAATATTGTAAATAAATTCATTCATTTATCGTTAAAACTTATTTGTCCATATTAATTCTATCAGTAATAAATATCTAAAGTTAAAATAATCCGTAACAATAATATTTTTTTTCCTTATAAACTAGTTAATATCAATTATTATTTTTTTAATAATTGTCTTAATATAATAAAATTATTATTTAATTGTTTATAAAATAATATTTTAAATTGGAGTAATATAATTCCACTATAAAAATATCAGTATTATCAATTATCTGAAATCAAATTATTATAACTGTTATTTATAAAAGTTTACAATCTATTATATCTTTGCCATGTTAACATGAAATTACCATACTACTATTGTTATCTAAATATTTATAATTTTCATATTTTCGAATTAAAATCTTATAATTGTTATTTTTTATATAATCAATCTATATTTATATACTCCCAATTGTAATCTTAATTATTATTATTATCATCAATATCCAATTTATAATACTGTTTATATTGTCATTATATAATCCTGTGTATATAGGTTCATTGAATTTATTTTGTAAAAGTTTATTGTCACTGATTTCCATTCGTGTTGTGATAAAAGATGACCTTGTTTGCCAATCTGTATTTACTTGTTGACTTACCCTATTGTATAGAATGTATAAAATACCATTAAATAAACAAAATAGACAAAATGAATTAAACATAATATATCAATTAGCTTCAGTAAACGGTTATAAAAGGAAGACTATAGATAAATTGAATAGTAACGTTCAGAATAAATTACTAAATTATAACAGACAAATTATAAGTAAAAATGATACAAAATGGACTAAATTTATTAACACGGGATATGAAATTAAATCACTTGAAAAGTTGTTTAAAAATACTAATATTAAATTTGCGTTTTATACAAACAATACCATCAATAATCGTATTTTAAATCAAAGTAATCACACTAGTAAATTAGATTTATGTGGGATATATAGCATAAATTGCCAAGATTGCAATACAAATTATGTAGGTCAAACAAAAAAGAAAATAAAGGATCGCTACAAAGAACATCTCAATGCGTATATAAAACCAGATATATATAAATCGAATATGGCCACTCATTGTATTGCAAATAACCATAGTTTTCCAGACATACAAAATATGAATTTAATCAAACATATTAATAAAGGTTTGAAAATGAATGTTCTGGAAAACCTATATATCTACAAGCATAAATTAAACAACATACTTATTAAAGAACAGTCCCAAATTAAATCTAAACATAACACAATTTTTCATGTTTTAGATAGAATTTAAGATTTTATCAAACAGATAGTTCATTTAATGTAAAGCAAATAGATTAAAGAAATAAGATATCAGTGGTTTATGTACATAGTGCAATCAATTAGAGTAATGTTTAAATAATTTTACAAACCATGTTAGTAGTCTTTGAGAATGCTGGAACTATACACCGGCGAAAAGCTTCAGCATAATTGTAAATGTTGAATAAAATATATCTTGATTATGAACTTTTTGAAGTTATTTAATAATTATAACAAATCAAGAAAAAATAATAATCTTTATTATAACATATATATATATATATATATATATATATATATAATAAGAGCATTTGTACCTTTATTCCTTAATAGACTTTATTGGTTGGTCTCACTTTTACAGTTTTATAACACATGAAGTTCTCGAAACAATATTTAGACCTGTCAAGTAGCAATGTAATAAAAACTGAACAAATGACTGTCGTTTCTTTTCAGAATTGAAAAGCAATTTCGTAACTGACGAACGATTCCGTGAACAATCGACAGACACGTCTTACAACCGTCTGCAAAAAGTAATCCAATTACAGTCATCTTCATGGTTGATACCAGTACTTACTTGTCACATAGACTGGTTTTTGAAAATAAACAAAAAATATTAACTAAATTAAGTTGCTACATAATTGCTTTTATAATAAAATAAATAAATAATAAATAAATAAGTCAATGATAGTTATCTGACATTCAAGTTGATTGCAATCACTCGTTTTACACTTCGAACATGGTTCAAGTATTTAACATTAGGTTTGTCTTACTGGGGTGGTGATATATGGAGGATTATAATGTTCAACACTACCTCGTGTGATCATATTACAAGCTGAGTCTTCCTGGATACTGAAAATTCGAACATACATCCTTTGGCAATGTCGAACCAAATACCTTCTGTTCAGACGCCAAGTGTCCTATCTATCTACTAGATCACTCAGTCGTTTATACTTATTAAAATTTTATAATATAAAACTAATCGTAAATATACTTTTTATTACATTATTCAGTAGTAAATGGCGTTTGAACCAATTTTTAAATTTAAAATGAAGAAACTTTTTATTTAAAGGTGTGGTCTTAGATAAAGAATAAAATGTTGATTTAAGAAATCCCGATTCCCGCTTGTCACAATTTTTGTAAATGAATTACCCAATTTCACTCTCTCAGGCAGTTTTCAATACCGATTATCTTTCGGAAATTTATATTGGTATAATGTTTTTAGTTGCGAGCCTGACGCTATCGTTTCTCTTGCTGTCAACTCCATCTGATATCGTTCATTTTTTTAAAATGGTTTTTCATTATAATCAAAATCCTCACTCCCGTCAGATCTTGAAAGATTTGTTTGATTTGAAGTACTTTTTCTCTGATTTACATCTACATCTGGATTACTTCGAAATTAGGCTGTGATGAAAACAGTTTTAACTTTAAACTTTCCCATTAAATTTGATTGAGTCTTCTAGTTTTATCTAAATTGAAAATCCCAATCCCTACCTAATTATTATATTTAAATTAGGTCCTTTATTGTTATTTCCTGAAATTATAAGTTTTTAATAATAGTAATAAAGACTGCCTGATACAACTATGGCTAGGATTAACTTACAGCTTGGTAAATGTGCCTTACAGTTTTCAGAAAAGGTATATTGCTAAAACTACATATTAAATTCCTAATATTTCCCTAGATTTTACCTTAGGGTAAATATTTTCAGGAATGTAATGCAATATCTTTGTTTCGCTATTCCAGATAGAATTCGAAAGGTTTATGTTAGCAGTAAGCGTCGCTTACACACTAAACCAGTTTCTCACCTTTATAAATCCCTTTTACTAAATAACAATCTGGACAATTTTGTGTTTACAGAATCTGTATTTTCACAAGTTTTTAAAATTTGCGTGATGTATTTTATTCTTTTTTTTCTATTACAGATATAAAAATATATCACTTTGTTTTTTTTCACTTCATGAGATTGTAAAATTGTTAGCAAATATTCTGTCATATCTGAAACTATCTGAACGAAAACTGTACTTTCAAGACAACCACAATGATACAATGATTTGAGAATTAATATTTATTTCTAACCGTTATTTTATTATAACCGAGTTTCGTTGTTACGGTACCCTACTTTCTTGAGCCTATAGACATATGGGGCAGCATTTGATACAACGTTACATTATGATTCTTCCCGAATTTACAAAAAAAATAGGCTACATGGTAGTATTATAACTCCGTGTACCTCGGAGTTAACAAAAAGACTGTTTTCTTTAAGTTTAATGGGCGTTACGTTTAAAATAATTGTTCAACAAAACTTCGTATATAGCCTATTCAGAATTATCATATACTTCAATAACTTTCGATATTGCTCATAATGGAGGTGAATGTTTTCCTATAAAATCGGAAAGGTCATTCAGCAATCTGACGCTTAACGTACATAGGACCGAATGATGCTTTATTTTGACCCCCATTTAGACTCAATTAAATCACTTTGCCTTCGAGTTTCCGACCGTAGTGTAGGTAGCATCGCAACGCACCCGATTAAGTGGCAGTTTCGTGAAACTAAATTCAACTGGCGTGCAGTCTTGAGATTGAAGTATATTATTTGTGCCGTAATTTGTCATTTTATTACTTCATTGTCGTGTTTGATATTGGTGTTGCCTCAATATAACTATTCTCATTATTGGCATGGTAAGATGTATTTATAATTAATGTTTATATGTATTTTAAATCAGTAAGTTATTATTTTAATATATTTATTTGTGTAATAAATGTTTAACGATGAACCATGGACCTATATTAGGCTATTTTTTTAAACTTTTTATTTTTTATTTCTCTAATTATTATACACTTTTACCAATATTAAATGGATATATCTCAAAACATTCAATATCCATAGTAAATCAAGTGCGTAGATGCTTCTATCCAGTTTAATACATTCTTTGAAGTAGTAAATAATGAAATACAGTAGATTTGTTGTCAAATGATCTGGAAGTAGTCTCCAGATGTGCCCTCTGAAAAGTTAAATTGCGTGATGACGTATGTTTTCGTACAATAGCAGTATTAACTATTCGTAATGCTAGATTATATTATATTCTGTATTGTGCATTAGCAGAAGTAAATACTACTTCAATTTTGACTTTTTTACTTGATATACAATTAAAGCTACTATTGGGTATATCAATAACTACAATAGTATTTGATCTATTTATTCGGCTTTCATGTATCACTTGGATAAATTTGTACTCAGTGTTTTCGCTCATTTCCAATATTTCAATTTTTTAGACTAATTATCAGTACGTTTTCTTAATGTAAAATCAATCTTTAATTCTTCAAAACAGATCGTCAAGCTAAGTACCCATTTCTTGCTTGATATTACTAAAAAACCTATTAATAGGGATTACGATCCTTCATTGATATTAATTTTAAATGGAAAGTGTATTTTATTTTACCTTCTTAAACTTTTATAACATATTAAATTAAAGTTTTTTGTCGCAAATGTACCCAATGAATTTTTTTTAACAAAAAGTACTTTTGGCAGAAAACACTTTAACTAGAATCTCGCTCCTAAATGCGAATGTTGCTTTATTGCACGGATTTACGTTGAATCTATCTAGCCGGGGTTCAGTAACGGTTTAACACTGTCACCATTTTGTCTTTCTTTCTACTACCTTAATCGAACACTTTCTTCGACCTTTCTCAGGACGGAATTATATATTTTTTCACTTTGCCTTTACTTTTATCATTTATATACTGATGAAGCTTTATAAAAGTTGGAAAAGGTCTTATAAAAAATATCGTTTACATGTAGGATGAAAAATAATACAAAATATAACAAAGAATTAAATTATAAAATATCAATTTAGGTGTTCCCTCTTTTTATTACTAGTTCACGTTTTAGTAATATAAACAACTATTTTGTACCAACTACGTTATGTTTTCTCACTACATTAGGCTAATCACGTAGATAGGCTACTATCACAAAATAAAGAGCATGGGAGAGAATCACAAGAAAGGCAACTTTTTTCGTTACGATTTTCGATGAATGTAATGGCAAATAACATAAAAATATTCCTAACTATTTTGCTGACGTAAATGTGTTCAATTTTTTTGTTATGAAAATAACTTTTTAGCATCACTAAAGTAAAGGTTTCTCACTACATAACTTGATGGGCTATTATAACAATATAATAGACAAGGGAGAGGTTCAGAAGAAAGGCAACATTCTTTGGCACGATTCTTAATGGATATAAAGTAAACGGCATTAAAATCTTATTAATTTTTTTGCACGGAAAATGTGATGAAATAAATTCTAAGTCTAAAATCATTGTATCATTGTGGTCTTGAAGTATAGTTTTCGTTCAGACAGTTCCAGATATGACAGAATATTTGCTAACAATTTTACAATCTCATGAAGTGAAAAAAAAAACAAAGCGATATATGAATAAATATTGATCCCATGAATAACAATTTCATATAAATATTTTCAATGTTCTTTAAACAATAAAAATAGAGAGAACTATGCATAACGGGATGTATAACGTGAGTGGTTTATTCTGGAAATGTATAAAATACCAGCCTCCGCCAGTGTCAACAAATGGAACCGTACGATCGGTAATATTTCCAATATAGGCCAGTTTCATTATTTTAATATATGCTGGGGCAATTTAATTTGTTACACTTTTAAGGCTTCTCTTTTTTTCACACAGATATTCAATTAATACAAATGTTTTAACGACTTTAAATTGCCATGTTGATTGCCGGGAGCGGAAAGTTACGTTTGAACTGCAGTGAGTTGTGATTAAATGTAAAAGATTCGGTAATTTGTTTTTTTATGCGTAATGCTCACCTGAAGTCTCTGTTCTGCATGCAACCTTTTGGTATGAAGTAACGGTGAGTGAGCAACTATTACTTCTGGTCAACAGTGTAAATATAAACTATAAAAAATGTAAATATATAGTCTCAAGTTCAAAATATGTATGCGAAATATTGTTTTTTTTAATATAAATTTTTTACAGTAAGGAGTAAGGATTCTTTGGGTTCTCTCTATATATTTTCTCCTGAATCCCTTTTCGTACAAGCATAAATGTCTAATTCATATCTCAGATACTACACTATCTTACTTGTCCTTCTCAACAAGGCACATATTTCGTGTTCGATCAATAAAACGGACAACGTAGATGGTCCTATGAATACCAAACTTTATGATATTTCTTTATACTTAAAACTTGTTCTTAAAAGTTTTAGTTAAAATTTTAATTGAAATCATGTAACACAAACACACACATCCGCATAGACAGGTGAAAGAAGTGCCACTTATTATAATCACTCGTATGTTTGTCAAAATAAAATATTTTTAGTAGGTTACCAAGTCACTTATGAAAAAGGTAATTGATATTTGCCCCAATACCGAGGATAATTTTAATAGGAAAAAAACATAGGAGAGTCTAAAACTAGGAAAAACCTCATTGAAGTACCTAGAGAAAATACGAAATGTTTTTCAGTTGTAATAACAGAATCGGAATTAACTTTAAAATACAAATTGGTTACAGACGTTTTACCGGGTCTGTAGTTCTCCGCTCGCTACAGATTAGTCATGTGTTTGAGTGGTTGGGGGAAGGGGGCGACAACCTACATCCACCAGATATCGGTGAACGAGTTAATCTTAATTTGGTCGGGTAATTGGATGTATCACTTCACTTGCGAGGTACTACGAGAATTCTTAGCGACATTCTATGTAAGCGGTGTGTTTAATGTGAAGATACCCTCTCGTTAAACATCAACGATTCTGTGTGAAACTTTCTTGTTGACGTGGGTGGTTAATTAATTAGATATGCCTACGGAGTAAATTAACATTTCACGTTCTTTACCCACTAAAGTAAATTCACCATAAATAACTTTTAAAATGTATTCATTTTCTACATTATGTTTTAGACAAAAAAAATGTAACCAAATGTAAACGTAATTACAACAATATAAACAGTAAAATCTCCCCACGCAACAATATTGTTGAGAAGTTTAACATTAAATAAAGGAAAGAGTTTGTTTAATGTCAGAGTAAATGAAGATGTGCTCTTTCTAGCATGAATTATTCCGAGGATGGTGGTCACTTTATTAATCATGTCAGAAGACTGTAATAACTCTTCACAATGTGTTTGAATTCTTGCTTGTGTGATCTTAATACGCTCAAGACTCTCTTACTCTTAAATGCCCATTGTAAGTATACCATCTTGTTTTTATACTTGCACCAAAATACTCACGACCTTTGCAATTATTCTTAAGACTTTGTTTCTTTCATAACACCTTCGTGTTTGCACAAACAGGTACAAATTGATAGTTTGCAGATGTACCTATTTTTTCGGTTCTCATAACATGCTATGGGCCGTTATTCTACCTTCTTGGAGGACTTCTATTAATACTAGAATGCTTTGTGGACTTTAGTGTGTATGTATGTATGGATGGAATTGTGTGTGTGTGTGTGTGTTTGTCTCCTGCGAGGGCCGCTCTAACGGGGCAGCAACAGCCAGGCCACCACCGATAGATAAAATATAGATCTAGAAAATCCAACCAAAAACCGAACCCTGTGCTACCTATTGCCAAAATATGCCAGAGAACAAGTCATTAAGACTAATTTAAACAACGTAGCTCACAGATATTCAACAATGTGCTCTTTAAAAGCATTTTCTACGAAGTGACAAAATTATAGGATTGTTTGATAGTTTTATTGAAAGAAATACAATAATACCCAAATTGCAAGTTAGTGAAAAAATCGATTTTATTTTTCTAATAATTCAATTCATGATAACAGCACAATTTATGAAATGTAGAATTTAGAGACTCTTCGTATTATGTAAGAATTGGCCTACCATTTTTATATTTTCATTGAAACTAAATTTGTTCACTATTTCCCAAAGTTGTCAAGCTCAATATTTTTTAAAATTTCATCCCAATTCCAATAATGAATACATTTAATACGCCGTTTATCTTTAAAATGTATATAATTTTTGTATTATAATTGTAATATAAATGTAAATGAAAGTCTATTCAGTTTTAGTCATTTTGAAAACACCAAACCTCCACTTAAAAAACTCATATCTAAAACTCAAAATTAACTAAAAATCCAGATGTGAACCTAAAATATAGTTAGGATGATTAAAAAATTAAAATATAATTTAATTTATAATCATTCTATTGAAATTTGCAACTTATTTATGAAATCACGAAAATTTAAAAAAAAATCATTTAAAATAAAATAAACATATTTAAGAAAAAGGTAATTTAACACCAAACATATTTCATATCATATATTCTTACTCAATGCAAATTCTAAAACTCCTAAAATACTAAAATGAATCAGATATTCTACATATATCAGAACCAAAAGAAAATCATAACTTATACATACATTTTCTAAGATTACATATTTCTTTAAAACATTTGTTCTTTTAGGTTTCATAAAATAAACACATGAAAAAGAAATTAAATATCATTAACAAAACAAAATATTGTGCATATAAATCAATTTCCTAAACCTCACATATTTTTAAAAACAAAATTTAATCAAGTATTAATTCCTTTATTAGAATAAACATATGTATCAATCAGTTTTACGTTAAAACAGACAAATATGAGGCCTGCATATAATATAAAATTATTATACACTGGAAAAGTAATTGTAATTTATACTTTTTTTCTATTTCTTGCATTTTAAAAATAAAATTGAATTGATTTGCCTACAAATTATTTTGTTTGTCACTAAACTATAACGATATTTATTTTCTCATAATATGTACTATGAAACATTCATAAATATTGGTCCCTGTTTAAATTTGCTTATTTTCCGATTTGTGTCCACCATTTTGATTCGGTGACGAGGTCGAGATGACACCATTATAAACTGTTCATATTTCAGTCCCTAGATTATCAATTTACACTTTATGAAAATGTATTTTTTAAACTTAAATATCCAGATATTTCCATTTTGTTTTTATGAAACTGTTTCACTTTGTTTAAATATTACTTCTAATAATGGGTAATTTAAATACTGGTAATCTTTCAAAATTTTATATTTCACTCATTTAAACTTTTGTATTTTTTCAGAACGTATTCATCTAGGACATCGCAATACAAAGCGATATTAATAAGAACAGCTTTTGGAGAGTAGCCTCCCCGAAAGGGTAGGAAAAGCGCCAGAATACTTTTGTACACACTCCATCCTTATTTCTTTTTACCCTGATCTACTTACTATTCGACATTTATTTGCAGCAGAAGGTTTTACGACAATAGAATAGACAAATTCAATAAATTTATTGAAAATGAAAAATAATTGGCCGTGACAGTAAATTAAGGTTTACAGAATTATATATACACGGGATTAATGACGATATTTAGTGTAGAGACTCTAAGGAGGACGAGATTTACTCAAGGTATTTAAAACGAAAAGATGATAGCGTGTGTAAGTTAAATGGAGAGTAGAAGGATATTGAATTAGATTAGAGCTATACTGATATAAAATATTGTAAATTAGAGTTATTATGTTTAAATAAGCTTTAATTATTGTTTGTATTTAATAATCTGAACAAAACATAATTTCAAAACACCTAAATCTGAACTAACAATTATTATAATCATTAAAATCCATTAGGGCTTTATAATTATGACCCTCTTACGTTATCCAACCTATAGACGCCGACCGAACATTGATTGCTACAGTCAGTTGACAATAATTGGTTTGCAGCCGCAACGTCGACTAAACTTACAACTTAGAAGACAATTTGTAATACTAACTTCATCCTAAATAAATTACCTTTAATAATGACAGGACAGTGTTGACATTGGGTAGAAGTTGTGTTTTGAGTAGGTAACTGGAAAATAAGTAAAAACCCTTATCCCCATTTTCCATTACAAATGTTTATTTTTACACTTTACACATGGGTGGTAAATAAAGGATGCACTTTTTCTCATGAGGAAATTTTTGATACAGCAGGAGAATGTACAGTGCTAATAAAAATATAATACTTTTGGACCAAATATTGAAATAAATTTTTAAATAACAGAAAGAGAGCTAACATTTCTCCTAGTTTTTGTTGTATTTTTATATGCAAAAAATTATTTATTATATATATATATATATATATATATATATATATATATATATATATATATATCAATAACATAAAAATATATCATGCTTCGATCGTTTTTTTTCTGATTTACAAGGAATAAATTTCTTTCTCAAACTAAAACCAAAGGTTATAACACTAGCCGTCCTCGTATATATATATATTTATGAAGGTAATATATTACTATTGTAAGTAATATTATCCACCATTAAGTGCAATAATTTTACCTTGAGTGATGAGGCACCTTTCGGTCACTTGACCATTGTCGAATCACTGATATTTTTCTGGTGTAGATGTTCGGTCCGCGATATTGGTATTTGTTGACGTTACCCGCACTTTCTCTTGATCTGTGTATATCATGTTTTTATATAGTATGTCTTCTGTGTATGTTGTTTGTAGACTCATTAAATTGTTGTGTATGTTTTTATAAATGTGGTATTTTTCTAGTGAGTTTAGTTCTATTGGGTTATTATTTATTTCAAGTATGGTTAGGTTATTTTCGTAATTTGTTATTTCATGTTTATGTGATATTAGGTGTGCTGCAACATTTGATACTTTTGAATTTTTGTTTTTGAATGCTCTATAATGTTCTTCAAATCTTATTTTAAATGTTCTGGTTGTTTTTCCTATGTAAAAAGCGTTACAGTTGTTGCATGTAATTTTGTAAATTCCTGATAGGTTATGTTTTTCTGAATTTGTTTTGTGGTTTGTGTTATTAAGATATTTTATTATTTTGTTGTTTGGTTTTTATGTTGAAGTGTAGTATTCTTTGTTGTATATATTTGTAATTTTTTCTATTTTGTTATTGGTGTATTTATATTTTAGGTAGATTTTTTTATTTTCATTATTTTTGTGTTCCGGTTGTAGTGTTGTGTTGAGGTTAGGTTTTTTTGTGAATTTATTGTATATATTTTTTATAATGTGTTTGTTGTATCCATTTTCTATTGCTATTTTTGTGATGTTATCTAATTCTTCATTTAATTTTTGTTTGTTATCCTGTGTGTATTTTATTGCTTTATTTATCATGTTACTGTAAGTGTTAATTTTGTGTGTCCAGGGGTGGTTAGATTTGTAGTGTATTGTGGTGTTGTTGGAAGTAGGTTCCCACAACCGGAACACAAAAATAATGAAAATAAAAAAATCTAACCTATCAGGAATTTTCAAAATTACATGCAACAACTGTAACGCCTTTTACATAGGAAAAACAACCAGAACATTTAAAATAAGATTTGAAGAACATTATAGGGCATTCAAAAACAAAAATTCAAAAGTATCAAATGTTGCAGCACACCTAATATCACATAAACATGAAATAACAAATTACGAAAATAACCTAACCATACTTGAAATAAATAATAACCCAATAGAACTAAACTCACTAGAAAAATACCACATTTATAAAAACATACACAACAATTTAATGAATCTACAAACAACATACACAGAAGACATACTATATAAAAACATCATACACACAGATCAAGAGAAAGTGCGTGTAACGTCAACAAATACCAATATCACGGACCGAACATCTACACCAGAAAAATATCAGTGATTCGACAATGGTCAAGTGACCGAAAGGTGCCTCATCACTGAAGGTAAAATTATTGCACTTAATGGTGGATAAAATTACTTACAATAGTAATATATTAACTTCATAAAGTCAGTGCAACGGAAAAACAATGGATAACGTAAAATATCAAGAATATATATATATATATATATATATATATATATATATATATAAAAGCTGTTTCGATGATTAAAATATCTGTACAGTTTTTCAATTCAATCCCCTATACATACGTTTTGGACATACATTTTTAAAACAGAACTGACAATATATCGTAGTGTTGGTAAAATTGTGTAAAGCGTAGAGTTTCTTATATTATAACCGTAATTATTCTTCTTAGGCTGTTACTCTTTTGTTATTTTGGTTAAATATTGTTTCAATCAATTCTGCATTTTCTGTTATTTGTCACGACTAATATATTGTGATTGTGAACTATATATATATATATATATATATATATATATATATATATATATATATATATATATATATATATATATATATCCCTATATATATATATATTAGATAATATTAATATCTTACTATGTTTTTGCTAAAAAATAACTAATGTAATGGATTTATTATTTTATCAGTTATATATCTACTGTAAAATCATTTCAGAATATAAAAACTTTTGTCATGCGTACTTTACAAGGCACCACTGATTTTACTATTGTATAGGTTTAAAGTCGCTTTAATGTTATTTAAGACAAGTTTTTTCTTTATGTACTTTAAATATTTTGGACATGAATATAAATCCTCTTATAGATATTAGATCAGTTTCAGGTTCACGATCCAGGTATAATATCAGGTAAGTTATATCATCGTTCTCCTAGTACGTCATTCCAAGGTTTTACCAGGGGGATTTAGAAACTCACAAATGTTTTCTAACCTTTTTGGGCTTTATTACGTTGACTGACCGTCTCAATTCTGCAAACAAATTTAAGGACCAGAGTAAAGACAGAAATATTGAAAACAAAATTATTTTTTCCCATTTGCTAGATTTTCCTGGAGGTTTTGTAGATTTCAGAAATAGTTTCACGAGGGGAGGAAAGCCCGATAACTAACTTGAGGAAAGAGTTTGTCACCTGCTTAAATTTTTTCTTAAATGCAGAATTGATTTGTTCTATTGTAGCATTATGTAGCTTGTTGTTATTGGTTGAATTTATTTTGTTTTTTCTTAAAACATTTCGAAACATTTGAAAAAACTAATATTTTTGGTTACAAAATTTATTGTCATACATGGAGCCATGTGTTCATTGATAACTTTTTTTTTTTGTTCAAGAGTCTAGTTACTACTTTAGTCACGAGGTGTCAGAGAACACTCATCATTTAAGGCGAAGCTTTTATTGATCCTTCAGTAGATAACAAAGGACACCACGTGCGGTATGTCAGCTTGACCCTCGAGCCTCAATATTATGAGTATCCGATCATAAGAAAGACTCTGTAAAAGGTAAGAACTAAATATGAATGAGCGAACTAATATTTGGATATAAATTGAAATTTTTGTTTGTCCTGGATATGTTACTTAAATTTCCGCCCAATTATATACGGAGGAGAAGTGCAAACAGGCGTAATCGCATACATTTAGCATAGGGTAAATTGATATTAAATATCTTATTAGTCGGTGAATGTCAACGAATTACTTTACTTTTAAAGTTTTTCAATACAAAATGCTTTTATGTACAGAATTTTTATTATTCTACGAAATCCCAATTAAACCTATTAGTAAACTGAAAATATCAGCGATAATTTCCTACTAAAGTACGTACGAAATTTTGCTAGTAATATAATACAGGATTGAGATGTGTAATGTATTGGAAATATCACTGAATACATGTAAAAACAGAAATATCATACAAAACCTAGTATCAAAAAACACCCAACCCACTTGAGTAGACTATTCATGCTACACAGTTTGGTTGTAGGTTAATTGCAGGTAATATACATGTTATTGCATCAGAGACGATATGTTTACATTTGAGCTCCATATACAGTACAGAATATTTGCAAACGCACCCATCACTAGTGTCACGTTTACATCTTTTGTGATAAAACGTCTTTAGAGTAAGGGCCTACATTATATGTAATTGTAATTGAATAGACTAGTGCCAGAATATTTTTCTTATTGAAGTTCTAAAGCAAGTTAAAGGATTAAAGATCTAAATAGTGAATGCTAGGTGTTTCTTCTGTTTTTACACGTAATAAACGGAATTGACCTTGACTAGCTGCAGACTAATGTCCTACATTAACATCGGGCATGACTATATACCGATATGAACAAATCAAACCGTTAAAATAGCCTACTAAGACTGGAGGAATATAGGAAATACGAAGACTGTGTCCCAAATATAAGGCGCCAGTCCATTCCATCTACCCCGAGCGGCACATGTGTGACATCGGTCCATAAATGAAGACCATATTGCGCATATGTGAGAATATACGGCTGGTTTCAGATACCAGTAGCTATATTGTTAACATAGGCATAGCGAACGTGTTAATTTTCAGTTGCACAAAGAAATAAGTGCTATTTTTATTAACATTACAAATGCATATAATTTGCAGCACAACTTTAACGAATTAGGACACAAATAAACGACAATATTATAAAAACCCCTAATATAATTTACTTGCGACAGTCGAGTCACATGATTTGTTCTGCGCACACAGAGCCCGTCAGTCAGTCAGAGGAGGGGGTTGGTGGCCACTGAGTTTATGTAGCCTCTGTCACTGACAATGGCTGCGGGTAGGAATATGCGATCAGGGCTTTTGGTTACGGGCTGGCTATTTAATGCAGATCTATAGTGGCATGATGTAGTTGCTTCTGTTGGTATCTTCAACAAAATTGAAATTACCAAAGATATAATAAAAACGTTTCGTGATCACCACAAAAAATCGCTTTAAATGAAAAAGAGTGATATGAAAGATAGACGTAATGGAGGAGAAAAACTTAAAGAAATACAAGTCAAAAAAAGAAATTAGTTGAAAGCATGAGAGCATGAAAGCAAAAACTGAATTGTAAAATGAGGAAGAAGGAAAATATGAAAAACTTATCAAGAAATAATCAAATTTGATATGATATATCAATTTCATACCTTTAATGATATATTGAAAAAGGTAAAGAAGATATATTTGTATCTTAAAATAAGTTAAATTAAAATATTATTAATAAACATCTTGTAACAAGTAAATCATTTAAGAATAAAATACAAAAGTGTAAAGTTTTTCATAAATATTTATGTTATTATAAATCTAAATTCGAAATTTTTATTTTAATCATCCTGTGGAAAAAATATTTTTATCTTGGAAATCCTTGAAAAATCCTGGGACTTCACAATTGAATTTCACTAGACACTCTGCAATAGAAACTTTTTACAATTACCAACTGTTTATTCTTAATTCTAAGAATTCTAATGGTCGTTTGTTTTTAAAATAATGGAACACAGCAATCCCTTGCCTAAAGATATACAACAGTTCCAGTATTTATCTTAGTTTGCCTCATAAAATTAGGTTATAAAATAAAGTATATAGATAATGGACAATATTTCCTTTAGAAAGGGATTCAGATATTTTAGGGAAATGAATCTGTCGTATACGTTTTACAAAAAAAATATTTTTTAACATCTGACAGCAAGTGGTGCAACAGACAGAAGTAAATACTGCATTTCAACTATGTACTTATT
>JBAIZL010000002.1:218266103-218281103 GCA_036971475.1 Prosapia bicincta
ATACATACATCCAACTTAGCAACACACAGTGTTGAAAATAAACACTATTTTCCGAAAATAAATATATGAAATTAGTTCAGCATATATAAAAAGGGTTGCATATGAATATCATTGAAAATTTATAAATATATAAAACTAAAAATGAACTTGTAGAAGAACAAATACAAATAAAATCAAAACAAAACACAATTATTAGTATATTCGATATCTCAAAATAAATATAATAGAAAGTATTGACAGTTGTGTAATCACGCTAATAAGATAAGCATTGGTTTATCTTTAAGACAAAATGCAATTATATTAGCTGTCAAATTGTAGACTTGGAACTATGAGTACCAAAATTTGAGAATATTGATACTCCAAACCAGTGAAAACATACTCATATTTAACATAATGTAAGCGTATTTCGAAAAATTAAAAAATAGTTATTCTTGGTTATAAAAGTATTATTAAACCATATATATGTAACAAGAAAGAATTTCTTCTAAGGATTTCAATATAGATATTAAATATTGACCATTTTCTGAAGGTAGAAATATCTTTTACAACAAATTCAGTAAATACATGTCTAGGGCCGTTTGTCAGGAAAAATCTAGTTTATATATATATATATATATATATATATATATATATATATATATATATATATATATAAAACTTACGCCATCTGGAGAGTTTGATGTTAGCATATAACATATGTAAATTATATCCTATATATTACTGGTTAGGAGCTGGGAGTATTTATTTTGTCAGGTCTTTATTCAATACAATCTTGCTTGTGGAGATATCACTTCAATATAAACACAAATATTAGAGTATATTCGTAATTTTATAGATACAAAAGTACAAACACTAAGAATGATGAAACACAAAGCTTTTACATGCTTTTTGGCTCAAGCAATACGTTAGTCTCGGGAGAGAGCATCAACTCCTCCTGATACTTTCCTCATTAGATCTGATCTTAGGATAAATATACTGCCTGACGTGTGTAGAAAAACTTTATTTGGAGCAAGAAATCTGGGCTCTTTATGCAGCCTATCTGGCTTACTGAAAACACCTGTGGACACGAACGCGACCTGAGGTCGAATTTTAGAACTAAAGTAAAGCGAATATAAACCACTTATTTTACTATTATAGTCTATCTCTTGGAACTTTAAACTGTTTTGAACCTTCTATTGTTTTTTTTTAATCAAACGTATGCAATTAACCCATTATGAACTCTATTATTCAGAGAAAAAAATTCGTTGTAGAGAGGTAATCTTTGCTGATCTTTAAATTGCTGGTGATTATAGACAAAATGCAGTATATTATAGCGAGCGAAAGTATGGTAATAGGCCAACGTTAAATTAGGATAATGTTTAACGTCTTTAAGTTGTTTAAAATGAAAACATGTTTTATGAATGTGTTCAGAATGCTTCTTCACTATACCGTATTAGATATCCATGTATACCTATAAATAAATTTTATAGCGTCTACTCTGTTTAGACTATTAGTATAATCCATCTAATGCTTATGAAAACTTCCTGTAAAAATATTGTAATAAATAGGTGCACTCACAAACTTTTATTCATAAAGGATAACTTTAACACAGTGGAATTTAATTGAAGATACCGTAATTTGTTCTTCGTCTTTACTAACTTTATTTGATTACTTTACACACACAGTTCAATTAAAAATAGCTAAAACAGTTTTATTCTTTACTCGCCGTATCCGGAGAGAAAACTGTTAAATTAAACATAAAATTATAATGTAAATAACTTCGTAAAGGTATTTTTTATATCGATTATATCTTTCAAAGTTTTACTTAAAAGTTAATGTTTTGTTGCACATAGCGTTTAATAAATCATTAAGTTTAATGAATGTTTCAAACTTATTCAGACAGTCAAAAATGTTCTTTTTCCGTTGAAATCAATGATTGATGATTAGAAAGCTTGTTCAACTTCATAATCTCTAGGGTTCATCTCTTCAGGTTAATCACAATCATCGTTACAGTCGTCTTCATCATCTTCCAAAGTGGATTTGAGTTTGTCTTCTGGACGCTTTGCAGTATGTCTTCGTCGTTAAGAAAACTAGAATCCGCTACATCTTTATCTACGTAAAAAAAATCTTCAAGTGAAAGGCCATCAGCTAAGTTTTATTAACTTCTCAGGGAATCCCATTTCTTGTCATGTAGTCCTCACTGTCCTCTACTTGTGTGACCTATATAGTATTTTTTAATTATTTGTTTTACTTAATTATCGGCATTACACGCCCGGTTTTCAATTTTATTTCTTAATTAGAATACTTATTATTGACTGTAAAATATTATCTTTTCCACTCTGTTATTCTATGTTTTGCTTTCATTTTTCTTTACTATAGAAATTTAAACATTTGGGCGTTCAATTTTAATTTTTGAAATTCAAACTTTTAAAAGTTTTAATATTTTATATTGCAAGGTTAAACTGCCCGTTGCAACACCCATATACATACAATGACAAACACATACACACACACACACACACACACACACACACACACACACACACACACACACACACAACGTACGTAACTATTCAAGTAAAAATGATGTGTAGTTATCAGGTTTTTCATTCTTAGAGAGTACGCAAACAAGAAACAAGTTGAAACGGTGCTCAAACCTGTAATTCTAACATTAAAAAAATATATTAAGCGTTCCATATAAATGTAAAATTCATTGGCTCACGAAATTTTAATAGTTTAAATTATATGTATAAAATATATACGTAGCTCATGTATGTATATATATATATATATATATATATATATATATATATATATATATATAAAACAAAAGTCAAAATACATATACAAGAATTATATTTGAATTATAATAGAATTATATTTGGATGATGTTGGTACTGTTAGCCAACGAAAAGCTTTGAATTGTAAATTCAAATATAATTCTTGTATATGTATTTTGACTTTTGTTTTTTATTAATACACAAGAAAACATATTGCGATATTTATATATATATATATATATATATATATATATATATTTAGGATTAAATAATATACACTAATTACAGGAATAATTTGTTGAACAATACATTCAAAGCTTTTCGTTGGTTGACAATACCAACATCCTCAGGAATTGCAATACTAAGAATGATAAAAGATCTGTCTAATAAATATGAAGCTACTAGAATCCATATTCTAAGTTGTTTTCCTTATGTAAAATGCGTTACAGTAGTTACATGTAAATTTGTAAATTCCTGATAGGTTATGTTTTTCTCAAATTGTTTTGTGTTTGTGTTATTAAGATATTTTATTATTTTGTTGTTTGGTTTGTATGTTGGAGTGTAATATTCTTTGTTGTATATATATGTTATTTTTTCTATTTTGTTATTGGTTTTTTTATTTTTATTATTTTTGTGTTCCGGTTGTAGTGTTTTGTTGGGTTAGGTTTTTTGTGAATTTATTGTATATATTTTTTATAAGGTGTTTGGTATCCTTTTTCTATTGCTATTTTTGTAATGTTATCTAATTCTTCATTTAATTTTAGTTTGTTATCCTGTGTGTATTTTTTTGCTTTATTTGTCATGTTATTGTAAGTCTTAATTTTGTGTTTCCAGGGGTGGTTAGATTTATAGTGTATTGTGCTGTTGTTGGAAGTAGGTTTCCTGTATACTGTAGTTTCTATTTTATTATCATTTATATTTTATATGATGTCGAGATAGTTGATTGTTCTATTTGTTTCTGTTTCAACGGTGAATTGTATGTTTTCGTTGTATGTATTTAGTTTGTTTAATATTATGGTTTGTTCGTTGTCAATGGTAGGTTGGTATATTACAAGTATATCGTCTACATACCTTGTCCATAGTGAAATATTGTGTGTGTTTAGTATAGGTTTAATTATTATTTGTTCAAAGTGTTGTAAATATATTTCTGACATGACTGATGATATGGGTGATCCCATGGGGAGTCCAGTTGTTTGTTTATAGTATTTAGTGTTACATTGGAAGTAATTTTGGATACATATGTGTTTGGTTAGCGTAATGATAATATTTATTGTGTTTTTTTCGTTATTGTGTATTAGTTGTTTTTTATTATTTCTTTGGTATATTCAATTGGGAAACTAGGGTACATGTTGGTAATGTCATAACTTATTATTTTTGTGTTGCTGTTTGTTTCTATGTTTTTTTAATTTTATTAATAAATAAGTATCCATTATTTATGTTGTATGAGTTGTTGATATGTATTTTAGATCTTATTATTTTGTCTAGTATATTTGCGATTATGAAAGATGGTGCTGTTTTGAAATTTATTTGTGGACAATATGGTGTGTCGGGTTTGCGGATTAATATCGGCCTGTTAATATCGGTGCACGTGGTTTGAATGAGTAAAGTCTTGTGTGGTATTTTAAATTATTGTTATAGTTTAAGGTATTTTTGTGTGTGATTATTAGGTTTCTGATTGTATTAAGATATTTGTTAGTTGGGTCTGGGATTTATTAGTATTTATTTTCTTTAATTTGATTAGTCATTGAATTGATGTATTTGGTAATTTCTATTATTACTGGTGTGTTGGTTTTATCTGATTTTAATATTATGTAGTCGTTGTTTTCTAGTTTTCCGTTGAGTTTCATAATTTCTATTTTTTTATATATTGTTTTGTTTTGGGGATTTTTATTAGGTTAATTTTATTACTAATGTTGTTTCTCATGTGCTCAGTGTTTTGGTAGTTAATTTTATGGATGTTAGATTCTGTGTCAAATATTAGGTTTTTTATTATTTGGTTTTTGTTAAAGTTGGGTAGTTTATATTTGAAAGTATTTGTTATTATTATTTTTTCTTCTTCAGTGAATTGTGTTCTAGTTAGGTTTATGAATTTTTTGTTGTTAGAGGTGTGGTTTGGGTGTTGGTTTGGTTTTAGACTAGTTTTTAGGTTATGTTGTTTTTTTAGATTTCCGATTATTTTTGTCTATTTAATTTATTTATCTTGTGTTTTATTATGATTTGTTGTAACTTTTCATGTATTATATCACGTCCTTGATAATATCAATAAGAATAATTGGTATAATCTACAAGGAAATTATTATATGAATATTCGTGTGTATAATAAATAGAGCATTATTTATATAAATATCTATTAATATATACAAACGTATGTATTAATATATATATATAATAATAATTATAAATAATTATAAATAATTATTTTTAAAATGAGCCTAGTTATTATATTTCTAAATAGGTATTATGTCTTTCAGAAACGTTTCAACATATCTCGATTTAGTTGTATTACAGATTGAGTCTTAGGACGATTATAGGCTTTAACAATGTTGTGTTTTTTCATTTTTTCGTTTAAAAATGTGTCAGCCAAGTCCTAGTAATAGAATAAAGGTTATAAACGGTTAATGTTGTAACAACTATGACATTTTAAAGTACAAAAAGGCTACATAAAAGAATAATTTTATTTTCTTAGAGGGAAACAAATTAGATAAATTTTAAAATGTTTTGCACGGAGCAGAAGATAAAAAGAGCTTTAATTTAATGGAAAAGTTGCTTCGGGAAAATTGAATCGGCAAGGTAATGCCATTATGAGAAGAAGTTAATGGGTCTTGGACGGAACTAAAATCTGCACGTGGATGTTTATAAAATACTGAATAATACAAAGTTTAAGAATTCAAAATTCAGGTGGTGTTATTGATATGGTATGTGAATGAATGGGAGAAAACATAACTTATTAACTGTATAGGCTATATACACATGGGACCATAAAGTATTAGAACACCCTAAGAACAAAAGAGGTGCGATGTTCACGGTAAAAAGTCGAAGAAATGCGCTCTATATCTTGTTATCTTGTTGCAACCCGTTATCGGTTTTCGGTAACCGTTATCAGAGTGACCGCATTACAGGTTGAAAATCTTAGTCGTACTAATATTAATGCCTGAATTTCAGTATTGTGATAATTATTTTGCAACAGCCTTGAAGAGAGAGTAATTATAATAATTGCATGTGTTTAGGAACTATTTAGCTGAAACGCTTCCATCGTGGTACTGCACGCGTCAAGCAATATTACTGCATGAAAGCTGTGAGCAATGTGTGCAAACTCTACCCTAATCGAAGAGTCAATACATTCTGCCCCACTGGTTACAATACAAAATGCTAATGTAACCCTAAGTGTCTCCGTATGTAAATCCAACTAATATGTATTCATATATTATTGTACGGAAAAGCTGCAGGAAACGCATTCAATTATTAAAATGCATTTTTGGCCATAATAAACTCTTTATGGGTGGAGAAGAATATATATAAGTGTCAATCTTTGGAAATATATTGGCGAAAATAACCGTTTAAAGAATATGTATCATGTATTGTTTTCTTCTAACATATCAAATATTCTCGTCGCAGCTCTAAAATAATAATATCTCTTTTTTGTATGAGGAGAACGATTTAGTGTTTGCTGTTTCAATTTTATTTAAAGAAGAACCCACTGTCGAGACGTGTGACGCCTTTAAAAACGATCTCTTGGCATTCCTTTCCTAATAGGGAATAGAATACTCTCTCAGAAAAATAATAGTGTGAACCAAATATATCATTACTTTAGTGTTTATATGTGTTTTTGTTAGGACCCTAAACGTGTGTGTGTGTGTGTGTGTATGTGTGTGTATGTGTGTGTGTGTGTGTGTGTGTGTGTGTGTGTGTGTGTGTGTGTGTGTGTGTGTGTGTGTGTGTGTGTGTGTGTGTGTGTGTGTGTGTGTGTGTGTGTGTGTGTGTGTGTGTGTGTGTGTGTGTGTGTGTGTGTGTGTGTGTGTGTGTGTGTGTGTGTGTGTGTGTGTGTGTGTGTGTGTGTGTGTGTGTGTGTGTGTGTGTGTGTGTGTGTGTGTGTGTGTGTGTGTGTGTAATGAGATATTTTCATCCGGTTGTGAGTTGTGTTTAAACTTTCAAGTCTATAAGTAATTGAAGAGTTATTTGAAAATTAAGCATTTAGACAAGAAAGCAGGTTAATAAACCACTTCAGATAATTAGCTAATATTTTTTTTTAACATTGCTTCAATTCGTTGTAACTTAATCATTTAATGCACATAATATATTGGAGGTCAGTAGATTCGCCATAAGTTGGAACGATTTCCTCACCTCCACGAGTAGATCTAATAATTGGTCATAAACTCCTAATATACCACAAAGCATATTTGGCGACTATTTATCTATTATAGGTATTATTACTCTATAGTTAAATACCCGTACATTGTTCTTAGTTACATAGTCATAACATTAGGTAATATGTGATTTAAAACTTTCCACATAGTGGACCTTGTTAGTTGGTTTTCGATCGAATGTGTAATAGGAAATCGATACCTTGAATAAAGTAAGCTAATATACTTTTTATTCATTTCTACAAAAGTAAAACAACTTACCGTGGAAAGCCAGAACTGTCAGAACTGACCTAAATTTTGATGGGTAGCAATAATATGTTTAGTGAGATGCTAACGTTAAAAACAATTCTGCCTATTCAATATTTATGTCTGCTTTCAGAATTATACTTAGGTGAACTGTTAAGAACAATTACATAAGACGTTAGAAGTTGAATCTGTAACAATCTCGGGCTTCACAAATTAAGGCATAATTTGTGATTTTAAATATTCTGCCTAAATTATTCTCTTGCGGCTTATAGGGAGAGGATTTAGGAGCCATCAACGGCTAGGAAACAAGAACAATTTCCGCGATGCGATCAAATTAAATGTGGGAGACTCGGTGGAATTTTACACCGTAAGGTAGAGGTCCTTGCATTGCTGCTATCGTCAAGAGATAAGATAAACCTTTTACCAAACATTGAGTGAGAATGAGATACCCCTGCGAATTTATAAAAATATAAAATATTTATTCCCGCTACATGTTATATTATTCATCCCATTATTGAAAGGACTTTTCACCTTACTCAGTAAACTTTTTATGCCAGTTATCCTTTTCATAGGGTTAACTTATAATCCCCATTATTTGAATTTTGTTTTATTTTAAATGTTTTCAAAATGTTTGCACACGTTATTTCGCTTTGTACAACGGTTATTTAGTTAGATACAAGATACACTGGAGTTAATCAAAAAAATGTATTTGTTTTTTTTTTAATACTGTTTGCAATAAAAGGCATGTTTGTGTGTTTGTTTTGGTGGGTGGGTGTGTATCTTCTTCTCCACAATAGTAATTTCCTTCTTATTTGTTCTATTTTTAATTTTTACCCAACTTTTATTAACCCCATGTCTCTGAACCTCGCAGTGAGCAACTTACGTATGCTATTATTTTAACTATTTCGTGTTTAGTTGTCTATGTAATGTCATGTTCACATTTGATTGAGATTAATAGTCGCGTTATTCGTTTTCTGGTTTTTACTCTGACTATTATATCTTTAACGATATCGATATTGTTTGTCAATGCAAGTCTGTTCCGACAGTAAAATATATATTCTGCTCCTCTCTTGGAATAGATTAATCTTTGCGAAAATAACCATTTTTGCTTAAACCCTATTGTAACTTAATGCATAGAGAATTATTTGTGAGTTGCATTACTCATGTTAATAACATTTATTTGAGTTTAAGCCAGTGTCTGAGCATTATTAGAACTGCTGAAGGCTAAAGAATGAGTAGATAATACAGCGAGATGACCAGGACGCATGAGCAACATTCCTCCGCTTGTTCTGTTTTGTGAACATGTGGTTCAGCGTCGATATCTTAAACTAAACGAATTACCTCCCTTGAATGAAATAAGGATAGTATTAAAATCTCTGCGATTTATTTCCGAAGACATGAATGAGTGTTTCACATTTGGGACCATATTGTATTTTTAACTTTAAAATGTGTCGCTATTTAACCGAAAACGTTGTATATAAAATTCTATATGTACTGTGTTCATCCTCAGTTAGCGTTTAAATAAATAGGTTTAACTCTCTGTCAAAAAAAAACATACACTTCAAACCTTTAAATGTCATATGCGGCTCAGATATTCGGCAACAAGTTTTACACTTTCTTATTTTAGCATTAAAAAAACCTTAATGTATTGTAAAAGAAGAAGATATTGTTCAAAAACTTAAAATTACATTAATATATATATATATATATATATATATATATATATATATATATATATATATATATATGTATATATATATATATATATATATATATATATATATATATATATATATATATATATTACTCGATATCCATGATTACAATGGTTTACCACTGTTGCAGTATGTTAAACATTTTCTAAACACGTCTAGTACAATCCTCATTACTATTTGTTTATTAAAAATAATTCAATTTAACCTTAATCAAATAGTTTTCTGCGTATGATTTACAACTCCTTTTATTTATTGATATTTCCAAACTTGACAAAGACGTGGGCTTAATGACTTGGAACATGGAGAGTATAGAGAAAGTTAGGTAATGGAATTAAGTGCATCGCTAACTAAACTGGCGTGAGAAGGACAGTGTTCGTCAACTTGGAAAATTCAATTATTGTAATTTGTATTGTAATTGAATTGGTTAAAACACAAAGACTTTCCTCTCTTTTGTAAGCATATTAACTTCATACAAACATTACCTAAACTGATTAGACAAGTTTTAATGAGTGAAATGTTCTGTTCATTCTTAACCAGGAGGGTAATATTTGAACCATATTGTTCTAATTTACGGTTAGGCCTATACGATCATAATTTCCTTAATGAAATACGTTTCGTTTGCAATTCGTCGTTAGCAAAACCTTATCTATGGATATTTTTCCCTAGTTTCTTTAAATTTTATAACGAAATTAATTAAATTATTTCAGTTTATCAAATAATCCATTCATTTATTTAAATATTTTTTAACTTTAAATTTTATTATATTAAAGTGAAAAATGGCAAATTTTTCAGTAAATATAGTATTAATATTATTAATATCTATTATTATTATTAGTAGTAGTAGTAATAGTAGTATTGTATAATTCATAATAACTCTAATAACTACAAGAAAAATAAGAGTTTTCAACACGTTCAATCGTCTGGTACTGATTATTGGTGTCGTTATTAAAGCATCTTTCAGGTGAATAAAAATATTAGAAAATATGTTCATAATTTTTAGTAAAATTTGCAGCCGAAGTCTAATAATATTGGGCAAAACATTTTTCTGGAAATGTATAATAAATGGTCCTAAATGTTTTAGTTACATAAGGTGAAATCATCTCATATGTTTTTATCACCTATCTCCCACTTTCTTCGTTTTTGTATCCTATCTATCTCTATCCTATCTATCTTTTTGTTATCCTATCATTCTCTTACTTATCCTCATATCTTCTCTTTTTGTACCTTTCTTTTTATTTTTACTCTATCTCTTTTCCTTTATTTTTCTCACTTCAGTTTTCTTCCTCAACATTTGTTTTTCCACATTCTCCTTCTTCACCTTAGTAATGATTCAAACACTGAGTAAGGATAAAAGTTGACGTTTATTTATCCAATAGTAATGTGATACTGCCGCACTAATTCCATTTATCTGTCTAACGCCCTATTTCCGGTCTATCTTCAATATATGGAACCCTCAATACCATTTATACCTCAATATCTTTGCATATTGCGTTAAATTCTTTCATTATTAGTATACTAAACTTTATTTCTGTTAGAAATATTGTCTATATAATTGAGTAAGTGTTTCTGCCTTTCCTAACAACACAATATTTTCCTCTGTTGACAGGTTTCGGAATGATTCCGTTTTCAAAACTCACTCTTTTATTATCTCATTCATATATCCTACCTTTGATTTAAATTACTCTTATAAGGACCACATTACTGTTCCTGTGTTTCTTACAACCTTATCTACACAGCTTACACTATTAACCGTGCAACAAATATTTTCCAAATGAAATTTTCAAAACACTTTTTTACCGTTTTTTAAAATTGTTTTAAGCGAATAGACTTTTCCAATTGTCTTTATTAAATTATTTATTTCTCGTTAGAAATAAAGTGTGGGAAACATTAGAAATAGAATTTAGGGATTGTCAATCACCAGTTTTAGGTTCTTTTTTTAGTATGAAACAATACTTCATATATTTACCCTCAAAGTACGTATTTTACACACTTTGATATTAACATGGAAAAGAAGTTACTTATTGCTGAGACATGTCAGAGTGGAAATTTCTGACAAAGACTGTGAAGAAATCACAACAAAAAGACTTCAGGTGTATAAAGCGAATAAATACAGAAATCCCTTTACATGAAATTAAATATTATTACAAACAAAAATTTTTAAATATAATTAAAAATAAAGTAAATTTTTGGCGATATGCTTGGTATAAATATGGGTATTGACAAAATGATTTATTTACATAAGTTAAAGAGTGTGAAAAAATAAAATATGACACAATTACCTTGAAATTCATGAAAACTATTTTCCTTACGTCATCTGACCCTGTCACGTGATGCAAACAAAATGCTGAAGAAGAAGAATACCGGTTTTCTAATAATGAAAATAAAACTAACGAAATAGTAAGACATTACAGCAAATATTTGTTACGTCATCTAAGTCAATCAAGTAACGGGATGTTGGTTGAAATTGTCACTTGGCATTAAATGGTACGAAACAGTGTCTCTGCCTGAACTTAGAGCTTAGTCAAACCGCTTCATATTCAGATTAAGGCAGCTATAAGCATGATAGAGGAGAGACGCGTTTAGCCTAAATTTTCTATTTCATATGATAATTTTTTGAATCAAAGCTAAACCTTGTTTCCATTTTCTCCGACATATATTTATACTTTGTTTGACAGGAATCATTCTGCAATAAAAAGGAAGACATTTATAAGAAATAATGAACCAATGCTGCAGAAACAATGATTAAGTAAGATTTTTGCAGAAAAATATGATTAGGAGTAATTATAAATTATTGTTGGTCAAAATGAAGAATCAACAGGGTTTGCAAGATATCTATAAATGCAGGGTTTTAATTTACATTGTTAACCGACAAACATACTTTATTTAAAAACCCAAATCGAAAAAGGCTTATGTAGCGTTAGGAGCAGTTTTTAAGTGTGTAAACAAGTTGGAATGTGGACAAATTACATTGAAAACCTGCTGAAACATTTACCTAAAACCTTTCCACTCAGATATTATATGGGCAATCCAGTTACGTGAGAACTGCAAACACTAAGTGGGACCCACTCTGTTGTAATTGTAAAACTAATGCACCCGCACTTGGAGTAGAATGCTAATAGAACGTCCATGAATGTAGCACGCGTCGCCAATTTTAACTCTTATTCGACACATATTATATTGTTAAATTGGAAGTGAATGTTTAACAATAGGAAAATGTATTTATTCTGTGACCCTTATTTGAAAGATAATGAAATAATTATTATATTCTTTCAGTTAGTAACACTCTCTAAGTTCCATTGGACAAACGGCAGTAACATTCTGTTGGAGAGATATTGGTCATAGAGGGCACTTGACTGTGGCTAAACATGTGACACTATTCTAGGGGTCTCTCATTGAGTCAGACAACGTTATATAAAACTCTATTTACCCTATAACTTAAATAGATGCCGCGACCAAAAGGCAGGACTGGATGCCTTAACTAGATGTGCTTACTCGATACCAATGCCTTGACGGATACTTTGACTGGATCCTGTGAGTAGAACCTTAGATCGCATAGATTAACTGGATACCTTGACCGAAAGCCAGGACTGGATGACTTAACTGGATGTGTTACTTCGATATCAATGCCTTGACGGATACATTAACTGGATCCTGTGAGTAGATGCTTAAATCGCATAGGTTACCTTGATACCTTGACCGAAAGCCAGGACTGGATGCTTTAACTGGATGTGTTACATCAACACCAATGCCTTGACGGATACTTTGACCGGATCCTGTGAGTAGATGCTTAAATCGCATAGGTAAACTGGATACCTTGACCGAAACCCAAGACTGGAAGCCTTAACTGGATGTGTACTTCGACAGCAATGCCTTGACGGATACTTTGACCGGATCCTGTGAGTAGATCCTTAGATCGCATAGATTAACTGGATACCTTGAACGAAAGCCAGGATTTAATGACTTAGCTGGATGTGTTACTTCTACAGCAATGCCTTGACGGATACTTTTAATGGATCCTGTGAGTAGATGCTTAGATCGCATAGGTTAACTGGATACCTTGACCGAAAGGCAGGACTGGAGGCTTTAACTGGATGTGTTACTTCGACACCAATGCCTTGACGGATACTTTGACTGGATCCTGTGAGTAGATGCTTAGATCGCATAGGTTAACTTGATACCTTGACCGAAAGCCAGGAATGGATGCCTTAACTAGATGTGCTTACTAGACACTAATGCCTTGACGGATACTTAGACTGGATCCTGTGAGTATATGCTTAGATAGCATAGTTTAACTGGATACCTTGACCGAAAACCAAGACTGAAAGCCTTAACTGGATGTGTACTTCAATACCAATGCATTGACGAATACTTTGACCGGATCCTGTGAGTAGATGATTAGATCGCATAGATTAACTGGATACCTTGACCGAAAACCAGGACTGGAAGCCTTAACTGGATGTGTTACTTCGACACCAATGCCTTGACGGATACTTTGACTGGATCCTGTGAGTGGATTGTTAGATCGCATAGGTTAACTGGATACCTTGACCGAAACCCAGGTCTGGAAGCCTCAACTGGATGTGTACTTCGACACCAATGCATTGACGGATACTTTGACCGGATCCTGTGAGTAGATGCTTAGGTCGCATAGTTCAACTGGATACCTTGACCGAAAGCCAGGACTGGATGCCCTAACTGGATCTGTTACTTCGACATCAATGCCTTTACGGATACATTAACTGGATCCTGTGGGTAGATGCTTAGATCACATAGGTTAACTGGATATTTTGACCTAAAACCAGGACTGGGAGCCTTAACTGGATGTCATACTTCGACACCAATGTCTTGATGGATACATTGACTGGATCCTGTGGGTAGATGCTTAGATCGCATAGATTAACTGGATACCTTGACCGAAAGCCAGGACTGGATAACCTAACTGGATGTGTTACTTCGACATCAATGCCTTTACGGATACATTGACTGGATCCTGTGGGGAGATGCTTAGATCGCATAGGTTAACTGGATACCTTGTTCGAAAGCCAGGATTGGATGCCTTAACTGGATGTGTTACTTCGAGACCAATGCTTTGACTGATACATTGACTGGATCCTGTAAGTAGATGCTTAGATCGCATAGGTTAACTGGATACCTTGACCGAAAGCCAGGACCGGATGCCTTAACTGGATGTGTTTACTCGATACATTAGCCTTGACGGATACTTTTACTGGATCCTGTGAGTAGATGCTTATATCGCTTAGGTTAACTGGATACCTTGACCGAAATGCCAGAACTGGATGCCTTAACTGGATGTGTTAATTCGACACCAATGCCTTGATTGATACATTGACTGGATCCTGTGAGTAGATGCTTAGATCGCATAGGTTAACTGGATACTTTAACCAAAAGCCAGGACTGGATGCCTTAACTGGATGCTTTGACGGGATACCTTCAATGAATTCCTTAACCGGATATCCTGCCTGTAAGCCTTGACTTGATGATATGACTACTTTCGTTGAATAGATCCCTGGTCTGTATGCTTTCACTATATTACTTGAATGGTTCTCTTGACCTAATGTTTTGACTGGATAACTTGACTAGTGAATTTAACAGCATTGCTTTTAGTGGATGGATTATTTATCGCATTGATTTTTTACCGGATATTTTGACTTTATGGCTTAATTGGGTGCGGTGACTAAGTGTAAGGTATTTTTATTCATAAATACAATCGTAACTGATTGTCTATGTCTAGTGTCAGCGAGGTTTAATTTAAATATAATAATGTATTGTAGTGATTTTTACTGTTAGAAAAAATATGACATATAATTATTTTCAATTCACAGCGGTAACAAGGACGAAATATAATAATTGCTTACTGGTACATCCTGTAGTATGGTTTGTACGAGTTAGAATAGAGTT